>CM076580.1:483576466-483699216 GCA_034641835.2 Pinus albicaulis
AGGATCAATTCACATTTCGTGATTCTCCTACGACAATTAATTCATTTTGAGTGAGAAATTTTTAAAACGAATGCAATTCAAAATGTCAAATAAGAATATTGATGTTACCTCAAAGCAATGATTTTAGCCATAGCATCATCAACCATAAAGGCATTGACCCTCCAATCGGGACGAACCTGAAAACACCTAAGCATGAGGCTCACTAGCCATACTGCTATATCTTGTGATGTATTACGTGACATCACCACCCAAGCAACTATTACCCCGCTTTGTTGCTCATCAAAGACTGCAAGCGTGTACAACTAATACTATCATATTAAATGAAATGAAGTTAATTTTAACATAAATGATTTTATTGAAGCAATCACTAGAAAAAAAATCACCCCATATTTGTTTGTATTGAATTTGAGTCCATGGCTATCAAACTATTGTGGGATAACTTGACCATAGTTTCCAACATTCATTTTGTTTGTATTCCAGCTATAAAAGGGATGTCTGCACCATTGGGCTTCTGGTAGAAGAAGAAATCATCCTGGTTTCTTTGATACCAAAGATTCAAACTCGTTTCATCTTTGGTATGCAATTGATAACTTTCTTTCATCATGCGATTATAAACATTTACAATGTCTTTTCTCCGTAAGAATAAATCTCCATCTCTGGATGTAACATCTATGTCAATATATTTCTTTATATGTATTTTACAAACAGGGTCAATTGGCAGTTGAAGAAAATAACAAATTTCTAAATAAGAAATCATGTCCTTCGAAAATATTGGCTTTCTCCGAGTAACATCATCAGTTAAAGTGCTGTCTTTTCCATGACAAGGCCATCCTTACCCATCTTCGTGATCATACTGATTTTATGTTATTACTTCTATGTTGGGATCCTGAACCATAATCTTTATAATAAAATGACATTCACATCCCCTCTTTTTGGCATATGACTTCCTTGCTTTGCTTTTCCATTCTTCTCTCTTGTTAGCTGGACCATATGATCAATGATAACTAAAAAATAAATTATAGGAATGTCACCAAATCTGGTAAATATAAATCATATTTAATATCAACATCTAAACAATGTACTTCTAAAATACTTACAACTCATACTGTATGGATTTTGCACTCGAGCGTTTGCTTTGTAGACGCAGGAAGGATCATGGAGAATCTGGATTCAATTCCTCTCCTTTTTTAAAATCATCAACTCTTTCTTTGATAATTTTTGCAACACGATCAATATTCATGTCTTGTTTGTAGATTTCAGCTCAAACTAAATCTTTACTAGAAAAAATGAGTTTGTCTTTTGGGTCTTGCACCTCAAGAGCCATGACTGACTTCCATTTCTTTGCCATGCTGGATGACTGTCTGCAGAAAAATGTGAAAACATATTAGGGAGCTGGAAATGATGAGAAGGTGATTTGTATATATACAATAGGAAATATAGTAATTGCATCTCCATGAAATTATGTAGTGGAAAATGATTTCTAGTACTCCTATAGGTGTTGGAAAATCGATTTCCAAGGTGTTGGAAAATCATTTTCCACTTACAAGAGCACTAGTACTACTGTAGGTGCTGGGAAATCAGTTTCCAAGGTGTTGGAAAATAATTTTACAACACCTACAGGAGCACTAGCACTCCTGTAGGTGCTGGAAAATCGTTTTCCAACACCTACAGGAGCACTAGTACTGCTGTAGGTGTTGGAAAATCATTTTCCAGCACCTACAGGAGCACTAGTACTCCTATACATGTTGGAAAATCATTTTCCAAGGTGTTGGAAAATCATTTCCCAGCACCTACAGGAGCACTAGAAATCATTTTCTAGCACAATCAATGGTGTAGTAGGGTTAATCTAGGGAACATTAGGGAAACTAGTGCAATCAACTATGAATAGTTTATATGTTTGCAGTCATCTACTGTACAATATGGTTTTCTTCAAAAAATAGTGTGACTTCTTATATGTGTTTTCAAAAGGGTTTGTCTGTGACTTCTGTTAAGGATAAAGGTCATAAAATATCAGAAGCAATTCATAGGAGACCAAAGTAATAGGAATGGTGGTAGAGGGTTGAGTTTCAATTTTTATCTTGAAGCAGATCGAGCATATCTTCTGTGGTAAGGGTTGAGTTCTCTGAAATTTTATGTGAAAATATTTAAGCCCTTTATGATCTAATTCGAGCCTCTTTGGGAGCGAAACATGAAATATTGGGCAATAGTAAATTTCAGGCCTAGGTTAATTCAGGCTTGAGGATTTTGTCTTGCAGTCCTAGGATATGGCCCTAGGACTTCACCAAGTCAACTATAGAGAGGTCAACCATCCATGGTAATGGGAAAGGTGGTAAAATAATGAGACATCAATGGTACTGGTAATGGGAAAGGTGGTCAAAGGCAAGTCTCTGAAAAAGTGATTAGATGCAGCCTCCTTAAGGAGGGTCCTCCTTTCTAGCTGCTTGCTTTCGCAGTGAATGCACATTGGGCATGTGCTAGGAAATGGATTAATAATATTATTAATCTAGTTACTGACACAATGAGATGACCCTATATTATTACTCATGAGTCCTAGGACATCCACTCATTATCAACAGTCAAAGGCAGAGAAATAGAGGTAATGTCACTTAGTCCTATATTGTATGTTGACATACACTATCATCAATACTTGGAAAATTAAGCATACTGTAAATTGCCTTCTTCTACCCTATAAACAAATGCATTGCATTTTTTTTCTTCTTTTCTTCACCCAAGAATACAATTTTGCTGCAGGGAATTCTGTTGACTGGTGCTCCTGAAATAGGAAATACACTTCTGGCTAAGGCGAGTAGAGCTTTTAATTTTGTTAGTATAAGTATGTTTGTTGCAAGCCCCTGCTCTGCTCCATACTGGAATATTATATCCATTTTGTGTAGTTACAACTAAAATTTTTAGTTGCTCTGTGCTGTGTTCTTTTTTGTGGTGTCTAGAAAAGGCTTATCTTCTGCCGTAACCACAGAAGTATGCTTCCCAATGGTGAATGATACAATTTACTTCATTATTGAATAATGATTATATGTAAATGCTGACTCATTCCTAGAAGGTCCAAAAGAGGCAATTGAAAGTAGAAAGTCAAAGGAACTTTACAATTAAACTTAGGATGAGTATGTAGGAATTGGAAAACAACCCAAGTTGTTGTACAAATGGTATTTGTAGGTTGATGAGAGAGTGGCCACCTCCTTGACATGGCAATGGTCCTGGTAATGGGAAAGGTGGTCAAAGGCAAGTCTCTGAAACAGTGATTAGATGCCAGCGGGAACAAAGTTTTGGGTTACACTCCCAACTTCTCATATTCTAATAAGAGGCTGGATATTCTTTGAGATGAGAAGTGAGATCAACGTTGGTTCTGTTCATACATCAAGAAAAAATATATTTAAGTCAAAAAAATATAAAACCCAATGCAAATTCAGTGCAACAGAATATCCTAGATAAATATTAGCAATCAAAGATTTGGAAGTATAAATGTATTCAATATATATAAAAATTAAAACTTAAAAATACACATTGAAATGCTATTATTTAGTTTTGAGGGCTTCCTCATTTTTGGAGCAAGTCCAAATTTGAAGTAACCTTCAAAGCTAGTTTTGTTTATATACTCATCCCCTCATTCTTATATATATCATTATAACCACTAACATAGTTGACATTGTGTAATGATTGTTAGAAAGTCAATTTGAGGAAATATATGTCATTCCGTGATTCCAAGGATTAAAATAACTCCATAAAATCAACCATGCACTAATTTAATAAAAAATGAAAAATACATATACTAACCTCTCTGTAATGTTCCTTTTTGGGGATTATCAAGATTCTGTGTTAGAGATGGACTACAGAGGCATTTACTGGTTATGTCACCTCTGAAAAGAGGGTGAGAACCAGAGGCTACCTGGCCAACTGTAGACTCTACCTATAGAACTTGGAATAATCCCATTCAGGAATCTCAACAAGGCCTTCAATGAAAACTCTGTATAAGAAAATATGAGTAAGGAAAATGCAGATCAGGGCTAGGATTCCCTCTTTAAAGCTATATGTGACACATATATGCAATTTCAGAAGAAAAAAATAAGTTTAAGCACATTAAACAGATCTCCCGGAAACAAGACTAGCTAGAAATCAGCCAAAGAGAGAGACTGCTACAAAATGAAAACCCCAGCTACTAGAATGGCACAGATTTGACTGAAACTCAAGGGAGGTCAGCCAAAGATCTTATAATTCAGTAATATATCATAAAATCAGATTTACACATGATTTTATTGCCTTTACAACTGATTACAAAAAGAACTAAGGCAAGATCCCTTCAGAAATGAGAGCTGCAACTAGAAGTAAACTGCAGAAATACATAGACAACGTTCTTTTTCATATGGTTCAGTTGCTGTACATTAAATCTTAGATCTATACCATATCTATGGATAAGACATCAAATCTAATATAGATTTTGAAACTACAAGACTTGAAGAACAATATCCAATTGGAATTACATCAAAATATTGCATAATAAGCTGTAGATCTGAATTACAATTTACAGTGCTGCAGAAAACGCAGAAATTTCTGAAGATAAATTTCATTATTGAAATATATCAGATCTATAGAGACATGGATCAGCAACCCAATCCACGGATCACCAAGGGAAGGCAAGCCTAATACTAAGAGATCTTCCTCCAAACTGATAGCAAACTGAAATAACAAAGCCCTCTCACAAAATAAGACAGTATTGAGCAGAAACTGCGCTGAGGGTGAAGGAGACTGAATAACTGGAATGAAATTAGAGATCTGATACAAAATATGGATCAGCTAGCTCTTTGGAGGCTAAAGAACACTCTCCAATAGAGAAATCTTCTAAAATACAACTAGATCTAAGCAAATCTAAAATGCCACTTGCTACAAAGATAGCAGCTACAAAACCCTCAATGGGATAGTGCTGCTCATGAAAGATAGAGCTTGGTCTCAAACCAGATAGTGGCAAACTTCAGCAAAGAACTCCTCCAATTATCCTCAAGGGAAGAGATGAAGCCCCTAAACAGGAATTCCAAACACAATCCTCCACTAAACAGCAGAGAATGGTATCTGTCTAAGCAGACAAATACTTCAGAAATATAATTCATCAACAACCTCTTCTTGTGTCTTCTCCTCCTTTTTATAACATGAGAAAGCCTTTGAAAACCCTAAACCACTTGGATGAGTTGGTCCTTTTCACACTAGAGGCTCCCTTCTAGAACTGCGCAGTCCCATTTGGAGATACAATGCACCTAGACAGTGCAATTGACTTGGTCAAGGTCGACCCAATCTTAGCTCAAAACCTCTTTCACACCTGAAAGTGATTATTTACATAGCCCAGATTTGTCTTTGTTCACATGGGCATTGAATTATTTAGACATCTTAGGAGTTTTACATGTCCTCCTTTATTAATTTATTCATAAAATATAAATTAAATCAAAATTGAATGTCTCCTCTTAGCTGAGGCTAAGTAGGAACATTACAGTCCCCCCCCTCAAAATGTTTCTTGGCCTCAAGCAACTACTAGGGTAAGAGATGTGTTTCTTATCCTTCTCCATTGATGACACCATCAAGAATCAAGCTCTCATCATGAAGTAAGTGTTCACCAAGGAAACACATCAAAAACTGCTCCTCTATTGCTAGCATGATAGATGCATAGTCTGCCCCTTCAGGAGTGTAAAACTCAACAGAAATAAACATGGGTGAACCAATGTCACAACTGAAACATGTGTCATGAAGTACTGAATAAAGTTCCAGCCCATGTGGTACATGTACACTACTGACTCTTTGCCCATACATACCCATAAACAAAACCAATATGTCATCTATGTATGGTAGAAAAATCACATAAAGGCAAACTGAAATTTGCACATGAGGAGGTGGGTCATAATCCCACATAAGGTACCAACGCAGTACACTCCTTGTTTTGAGTAGATCTGAATGTGATAGGTGGTACTCCCACCACATATTTGCTACAGGGGTCACTTTAACATGGCTAAAAGTGAAACCCTCATTAGGTGCCTTTGGAAAGCACCCATCATGATAAACAATCTCCCTTTGCATCTCAAGGGAGTGGCCAAATTTGGAATTTTTATTGGCCCCATATTTGCCATGGGATATGCATGAAAAATTTCTCTTTTTAGGAGGCATGGCCTGCATACATATGGTAAGAGAGTGTGCCAAATCAGAAAAATAAACTTTCTCTACAAGATCAAATTTCTTACCATACAAACCTCCCATACTCATAGAGTTAGGCATGGGCTTTTCCCCTCTTTTGAGAGAAGAAAGAGATGACTGAAATATATCCTGCATAGGATCCCTTGGCTGCCCCATCTCCACATAACTATTGCACTCTTGTAAGTGCTGATTTAGCTCCTCCTAATCATAATGCTGATGTAGTTCCTCCTCCATACCCTCCCAATCAAAACTCTTCAAGATTAGGGAGTAGATTTTTGCTGATTGCATGTAGCTGGAAAGGAACTCTTTGTTTGCCCTTTGTCATATTTCTTTCTTAAGCTTGGAGGCTTGAGACAAGAATACTTTACCAAGATGATATATGACCCCTTCATGGACCATATAGCCTCCTCCTTTCTTTATGCCATCTAAGATCATCCTGGTGTGCAGATCTTTGGAGTACTCCACAAGGAGTTGAGACTTCCAATATGGATCTACACTCTTCAACAAGGACAACACTGTAGATGCATCTATGGTGGTGCTTTCCTTGTTGCTACTTGTTCCTTTGGCATCATGCATGCTAACATTTTTTGTGGGAAGGCTGATCCTCCCCCTTGCTTCCTCCCACAGCGCTGTGACCCTTTCTTCCATTGTTTCAGAACTTGGTGAAGCCTTCCCCACAGAATCTAATGGCACCCCAAGTGGCTTGCCATGCTGTAGGAATGTCTCTCGCAGCTTTCTCATGAACATGAGGGAAGGAACTGTAAAGTCCTTTCCCCCACTGTGTAATTCCATCTTTTTTGTGTGGGTAGAGACATCAAGTGAAGGGTAGGTGTGCATGCCTTGAATAACTTGTTTCTTCCCACTCTTCAAGTCCACCCACTCCATCTATAAGGCCCTCCAATCAGTAGTGAATTTTCCCAAAGTAATCAACCACTGGACACCCAAGATGAGGTTGGTGTCTGGTATGTCCACCACAAAGAAGTGGTCCCTCAAAGTGTAGGTCCCCATAGTTACAGAAAGTAAGGGAACATACTACATACACTACATAGTTCTATCCCCCAGAACCAAAACATAGAACCCATCAA
Organism: Pinus albicaulis; assembly: GCA_034641835.2. NCBI lineage: Eukaryota > Viridiplantae > Streptophyta > Pinopsida > Pinales > Pinaceae > Pinus > Pinus albicaulis. The sequence continues at coordinate 483,583,741 of CM076580.1, forward strand.
AAGAATCAGTAGGGATCCCTCTCCTCTGCACAAAGTGAGCATCAATAAAGTTGTGGGTTGCCCCACTATCAATCAGAATAGATACTCTTTGGTCCATAACTGAACCCTGCACTTTAAGACTCAAATATTTGGGCACTCCCCTCAAAGAAGCAAGAGTCCCAGTAGTTGGAGCAAATGCTCCTTCTTCTTCTCTGGATGATGATGGATCCTCCTCCTCATCATCACCAGCGCCGTGACCTCTCCTAGGTCCATCACTGCCCTCCTCTTCACAATCAGAGAAGACTTCAATGTAATGTGCTCTTCTAGCAACACATCTATGTCCCGACACCCATGGATCTTGACAAGTGAAACATAATTTCTTCTTTCTCAACTCCCTTTGGAGATCATTGTTAAGAAGCTTTTTCTGTGAGCTCTCCTTGGGTGGAGCAGCTTTCCCTTCCTTCCCTTTAGAAGAGTGAGTGGCTTTGCTTGGGAGTGTTTCCTTTGCTCTTGGGAAGGCATCTTGGAGATCTCTAGTTCTTTCAATGGCATCATGCAAAGTGGTGGGTTTGGTAGACTTGACCAACCCATGCAAAGGTTCTTCCAAGGCATCTATGAACATATATACCCTCCTTGCAACTGAAAGATCAGGAACCATAACAGATAGCCTCAAAAATTTAGAGATATAGGCTTCAACATCTCCTGTCTGTTTAAGCTTTTCCAAGCTTATGAAAGGGGCCTCCGGATCCTTCTGATCAAATATTTCCACTAGTATCCTAGTGAACTCAGCATAAGTGGACACATTGCTGTGCCCCAATGTAGAAAGTCCATGAAACCACCAGTTGTGGGCTTCTCCATCAAAATGCAGCACAACAATCTTAATGGCTTCTGCTTCAGGCACTTTATTCAGCTGGAAGTAGATGTCTAAATTTTCCACCCATGCTTTAGCTAAACAAGAGGGTGATCCATCAAACTTAGGCAAGAATAACCTGCCCATGGTGTGGTGCCTCCCATGAAGGAAACCTCCATCTCTATACTGTTGTAATGGCCTCCTTTGGTCCTTGAGATGGCAGAAATCTTGAAAGCTCAAGTTATCCTTGAACCTTTGACTTTGTGAATCATATTCTGCAAAGTAGCCTTCCAAAGAGGTTGAATCTTGAAGCCCTTCATTCTCTACTGCCAAGAAGGTAGGCATTGTAGAGCGTTGTGAGATCTATGGAGCTTGTGGCAAGCTCACTGGTGGACCAGTCCCAAACTGAGACATTTCAAAACTCTCTCCTTGATGGAGTCTTCCAAGGTACTCTCTCATTCTATCTATCCTCATCTCCTTTATTTCCTTGGATAGATCTTGCATGGTTTCCAAGAGAGTTTTTGCAAACTCTTCTCCCTCCTTATCTTTATCATTCAACTCTGGGGCTTTCCCCTTGTCTTGACCCTTGTCAAGGTCAACAGTAGTATAGTCATAATTTTTATGACTTCTATTTTGGTATCTCCTCTTTCTCTCAAAAAGAGGATCATCATCTTCGGAATGCAGCATGACTGTGGCTCCAATGCTAGCACAGGCTGTGCCAAGAGTGGAGCTTCGATACCACTGTAATGTTCCTTTTTGGGGATTCTCAAGATTATATGTCAGAGATGGAAAATATAGGAATTTAATGGTTATGTCACCTCTGAAAAGAGGGTTAGAACCAAAGGCTACCTGACCAACTGTAGACTCTGCCTATAGAACTTGGAATAATCCCATTTAGGAATCTCAACAAGGCCTTCAATGAAAACGTTGTATAAGAAAATATGAGCAAGAAAAATGAAAATCAGGCCTGGGATCCCCTCATTCAAGATATATGTGACATATATATGCAATTTTAGCAGAAAAAAATAAGTTTAAGCACATTAAACAGATCTCCCAGAAACAAGACTAGCTAGAAATCAGCCAAAGAGAGAGACTGCTACAAAATGAAAACCCTAGCTACTAGAATTGCACAGATTTGATTGAACCTCAGAGGAGGTCAGCCAAAGATCTGATAAATCAGTAATATATCATAAAATAATATTTACACATGATTTTATTGCCTTTAAAACTGATTACAAAAAGAACTAGGGCAAGATCCCTTTAGAAATGAGAGCTGCAACTAGAAGTAAACTGCATAATTACATAGACAACATTATTTTTCAGATGGTTCAGCTGCTATATATTAAATATCAGATCTCTGACATATCTATGGATAAAACATCAGATATAATACAGATTTGAAAACTACAAGACTTGAAGAACAATATCCAATTGGAATTACATCAAAATATTGTATAATAAGCTGTAGATCTAAATTACAATTTACAATGCTCCAGAAAACCTAGAAATTTCTGAAGATAAATTTTATTACTGAAATAGATCAGATCTATAGAGACATGGATCAACAACCCAATCTACAGATCACCAAGGGAAGGCAAGCCTAACACCAAGAGATCTTCCTCCAAACTGATAACAAACTGAAATAACAAAGCCCTCTCACAAAATAACACAGTATTGAGCAGAAACTGCACTGAGGGTGAAGGAGACTGAATAAATGGAATGAAATTATAGATCTGATACAAAATATGGATCATCTAGCTCTTTGGAGGCTAAAGAACACTCTCCAATAGAGAAAGCTTCTAAAAAACAACTAGATCTAAGCAGATCTAAAATGCCACTTGCTACAAAGATAGCAGTTACAAAACCCTCAATGGGCCAGCGCTGCTCATGAAAGATAGAACTTGGTCTCAAACCAGATAGTGGCCAACTTTAGCAAAGAACTCCTCCAATCATCCTCAAGGGAAGAGATGAAACCCCTAAACAGGAATTCCAAACACAATCCTCCATTAAACAACAGAGAATGGTATCTGTCTAAGCAGGTCTAAGCAGACAAATACTTCAGAAATATAATTCATCAAAAACCTCTTCTTGTGTCTTCTCCTCCTTTTTATAACATGAGAAAGCCTTTGCAAACCCTAAACCACTTGGATGAGTTGGTCCTTTTCACACTAGAGGCTCCCTTCTAGAACTGCGCAGTCCCTTTTGGAGATACAATGCACCTAGACAGTGCAGTTGACTTGGTCAAGGTGGACCCAATCTTGGCTCAAAACCTCTTTCACACCTACAAGTGATTATTTACATAGCCCTGATTTGTCTTTGTTCACACGGGCATTGATTTATATAGACATCTTAGGAGTTTTACATGTCCTTTATTCATTTATTCATAAAACATAAATTAAATCAAAATTGAATGTCTCCTCTTAGCTGAGGCTAAGTAGGAACATTACACTCTCTAATCCATAAAATCTAAAATAACACAAGGAAATGATATTAGAACTAATAAATTCTTATTAGACCTTATAAAGTTTGAGAGGAAGTGGTTGAGTGATTATCTTAACCATCATCCAATAATAACTCAATGCAAAACAACTTGAAATTATTGCACGAGATTTATAATCTAACATTTTTTGGCAATGTGCAAGGATAAAATAAATGAAGTTATATAGTAGCTAAAATATTGTTTCTTCTACCCATAAGCTGAACCAAAAACAATATAAACCGATATATAAATATATTCTAATTTCCCTATATGTTTCTGGCACATTCTGATAATACATAAGGAGCTCTTCAAAGATATAGTTAATTCTTATTCAATATGTTTTTGCTTATATGGTTTACTCCATATCAAGATTTAACCCCTATCCCTAAACCCACTTTAACAATAAAATAAATGTAATGTTTTCTCACAACTACATCTGGATTTGAAAACATTGATAGAGCTAGAATAGTTTATTGGCCACGTCAATGCATATGTTAAGTGGTCGTATTAGATAATTAGAGTTAACCATAAGGTTAAAAAATCAAAATTATTACAGTTCATAGGATGTGATGTGGGTGTCACCAGTTCTTGTCCACCTTGATCACATTTTGTCCACGTGGGTGGGACTGGTCCTTATGGAGGTCCACGTCAAGTGTGGATGTCTTACACCGCTTCAAAGTGCTGATGTTTACACCACCTCAGCAACTGCATTATTTGTGAATGTTGTATGCTATTTTTAATTTGATAGGAAGAGCTGCAAGTTAATACTGTGTTTCTGAAAATTATTATCTAGATTTCTTCATCACTAGAACTATATACAAAGAAATATTCAACATCTGGATCAGAATCAAAAGTAAGTTCCTACTCTACTGGTTCATATGACGATTTGAATAGATTAAACATCTTTATCTAGAGAAAGGTTGGCATCATGTGTTTCCACATTCTTTCTATCCGAGTCCATCTATTTTTTATATGCTTGGTCCTCATATATCTTATTCATACAATGGCATTGGTGTTATAAATGTTAGTAACACTGAGATTATCAAACCCCAATCCTAGATTTACATTTTCCTTCATCTGTTTGGGAATAAGAACTTTGCCTTCCATCCACCTTGCAGTCTCTTCCTTGTGCATGCTTCCTAAATCAACCTTTCATTAAACTCTAGCCCTTGGGATTTATAGTTCTGGGAGATTTCCAAGGATTCATTGTTGAAGTTGATTTGAGATTGGTTGGATCTCTTTTTTAATGCAATAACATAACCTTGGTCTTGCTTATGACAACTTTCATACCCATTTTCATGCAAAAAATCTCCAAAGCTGCTAGATGATCCTGTAGGCCATGTAATGTCTTGTTTGTTAGATGACATCATTTGCATATATTAGGATATATTTGTGCTATGTTTACTCCATGACATCCTTTCTCATAAATCCAGTCTTCTAGTTTATCTAGATAAAGTCTGAACAATATGGGAGAAAGGGGCAACTTTGTTTCACTCCTCTGTTTCATTCATACAATGGCACTGGTGTTATAAATTTTAGTAAAACTCCTCTGTTTCATTCTATTTTCTAGTTTGTGAGGGTTGTATCTTTTTACCTTTTTTTCCCTTTTCATTTTCCTAAAATGTAGACATATTTTTCTAGTTTGTCAGTGTAGATTATATGTTTTTCTGCTTAGAAAAAAAAGTTGTAACTCTTTATTTAGATATGAAATGTGTACAATCTGTAAATAATTTTATTTTCCCCATGCAACCAAGTATTCTCATTATGAATTTTGTAGGCATGGATAAGACATTATTCAGGGTTCAAGGTTTTTCAACCACCATGGATAAGACATCTGTTTTGGAATAGGAACTTTTCCTTCCATCCACCTTGCAGTCTCTTCCTTGTGCATGCTTCATTGGAGGACATCATCTCCTTTTCGACTAGTGATCAGGTCTCTGTTAAAAGGTGAAATTTGGTGAAACATAGGAAAAATATGATTTATTGAAAGATAGCTTATGGAATAGAAATTTTGAAAACTAGCTACACATTTGTTGTAACTAAGCAAGCAAGGTCATAAATTTAGTTCCTTTGGCATCTATTTTCTACTTTGTGAGGGTTGTATCTTTTTACCTTTTTTTCCATTTTCATTTTCATAAAATGTAGACATATTTTTCTAGTTTGTCAGTGTAGATTATATGTTTTTCTGCTTAGAAAAAAAGTTGTGACTCTTTATTTAGATATGAAATGTGTACAATTTGTAAATAATTTTATTTTCCCCATGTAACCAAGTATCTCACTATGAATTTTGTAGGCATGTATAAGACATTATTCAGGGCTCAAAGTTTTTCAACCGCCATGGATAAGACATTTGTTTTGGAATAGGAACTTTTCCTTCCATCCACCTTGCAGTCTCTTCCTTGTGCATGCTTCATTAGAGGACATCATTTCCTTTTCGACCAGTGATCATGTCTTTGTTAAAAGGTGAAATTTGGTGAAACATAGGAGAACTATGCTTTATTGAAAGATTTTTCAATTTGTGATTTCTGATCTCTATGTGACAAAAATCCTATTAACTCCTCGGAGCATCCTTTTTTAATGCAATTTACTATGCACATATAGATTCCAAAGCATTGATTGTGATTACATTGTACAATATTGTCATGGAATTGGTAAAATAAAATTAAATCTAATTGTTTAGGTTAATAACCTACAGTTGTATTATATCCACCCTTGGAGCTGCATTAACAAGCAAAACATATACTCTTCAGGATAACCACCATGACTACATCGAAGATTGTTTGTCTTGTTCCTCTTATTAGTGGCTTCCAAAAATAATGATTATGAGTTCATCAAAATGAATTTTACCTATAGCAACCAAGACATTCATTGCAAGGTTGTTTCATGTCATTTCACTTTTAGTTTGAAATAAGAACTATTTGTTCATATTTTTATAGCTCCTACAATTATAACATTTTTTTGTTGTCCCATTGACTTGGGAGGCCTATGGTAGAAGTCACATGGCTCTTTGGAGTACCCTTTTCGAATGGACTATACTATGCACCTGTAGAGTCTATAAATCGCCATTGCAAGACTATAGTCTTATCATTATAGGAGTACTTTTAAATTAAAACTCATTGTTCATATAAGTACCCTACAATTGTTGTATAACCATACTTTCAACACCATTTTATATACTCTTCATGATAACCACCACAACCACAAGGAATACAAAGAGAGTGCATTTTTCCTCTTCTTACTAAAATTTACAAAAAATTCAATCATGATTTCATCAACAGAATCAAACAAACTTTTACCTTGTAGGAGCCAAGATATTCATTGGAATTCTCAATTTATCTCATTGCACTTATTATATTGAAATAAAAACTATATTTTCATATTTAGATTGATTCTACACTTAGAACGTTTGCTTTGTTGTTCCATTAATTTGGGAGGCCTATAGTAGAAGTCATATAACTCCCTAGAGCGCCCCTTTTGAAAGGAATCTGCTATGCACTTGTAAATTCCAAAAACTATCATTGCACTGGTAATTTGAAATCAAAACTTACTTTTTGGATCAATACCCTATAAATATTCTATAACCGTGCTTAGAGCACGATTAGATATGCTCATGATAACCATCACAATTGCACTGGATACAAAGAGGGTGGCTATTGTTCCTCCTCTTACTAACACTTCCAAAATTATCAATCATGAGTTCATTAAAAGAATGAGACAAAATTTTATTTTCAGAAAGAAAGGAATTCATTGCAAGGCTCCTGTCATCTCATTGCACCTATTAATTTAAATAAAAAATAAATATTCATATTTAGACAACAAATAAGCTTAAAATATTTGTTAGGTGTTTATTTGTTTTAGTTTGTTTGTTTGGAATGTAACATCATCAGGTAGAGTTCATGCACATTATGACTGTCTTGTTGCATTAGTTAAAATATATTTATGATAACTACTCATGTTTTTGTGACAGATGGGAAAGAGTGGGCACCTATATCGTTATGAGCTAGATGGAGCTTGTGCATTCGAGATTTATGGTGCTGATGAATTTCCATATTTCAGCGAAGCAGGTTGGTTGCCCATCATTAAGTTGTTCAATGGGCATAAAATGGAACATTCTTATGATTTCGTTGATACTTTTGATGGTAACGACACCAAGGTTGAGGGGCTATTCTTTCCTGTAATAGAGGAAAGCATTGCAGAAGAAACAAACACACCAGCTGAGGGAGAAAGGTGGTTAAAAAGGAAACCAGTACAGGGGGTAAAACTAAATTTATTCCTAAAATACAATTGTCATGACACTTGCTGGAGCGATGGGGTCCACTCTCGCATTTTAAAACCAGAGTGGAAAAAACCAATGCGGAAGACTGAACTTTATTTCACATGTGATGGCCATTTCTCTAAGGTCTTCCTTTATCACATGATATTTCTGGTACACATGACTGGGTTCAATAAGATGAATCTCCCTTATTTCTTGCATCAAATCTTAATAAAAATGGTTGCCTGTGCAAGAAAAAGGAAGATATTATATCCCCATGATGTCCACCACCATGGCCTCATTCAGATATTGTACCTTCATTCTTTAAAGAAGTAAGCACAAAAGTCGAGTGACAGGTTCATGAGACAGCCACTTCCTAGAAAACATAAGAAGGAAAGGGATTTACCTACAGAGGCCAAGAGCAGTCATCAAGCTGCTGCAAAAGCCACTGACAACCCTAACAGGAGGTGTAGATGACAGAAAACAGAAGTCGAAGACAACAACAAAGATGAAACAATTGCAGAAATTCAGCATGCAACAGAATACTGTAAGAGGCCACAAACAAGGCCTACAAACAAATTGAGGCTGGGGTTGAAAGCCAAGTTAAATCCCAAACTAAAGGATCCAATTTTGATTATTGATGAGCTTCCAGTAGAAAGTGAAAAATAATTGCAAACAATTTAGAAAAATGGTAAAAGAGTGAGGAGGGCAGTGGATGACGACAACCCCCTCAAAATCCTTGCAAAATTAGCACAACTTGCTGAAATTTGAAAGATGTGAAGATTGGAGTTTTATAACCTTTATTAATGTTAATTTTATGGTTCTTCTAATGTTATGTTTTGGTATACCAACTTCCCAAAACAATCTAATATATTGGAAGCTTCTGTATGTTTGTCTTATATGCTCTTGGTTCATGTTTTTCATAATGTATCAAATTTCATGCCCTTGCCACTTAGATTGCTCATTGCCACAAAAGTGCTACTTCCACTGACTTCAATTATTTCTTGTTTTTGTGAATTACATGCATGGGTCAGTTATTTCTTGTTTATGTGAATTAAATGCATGGGCCAATTATTTCTTGTTTCTGTGAATTACATGCATGGGTATTTTTTGGATGTATACTTCAGAGCCATAATTGAGAGACCATGAATGAAACTACATTCTGCTGGGAACCCTAATACAGTTTGTAATAGTTCAGACACTATAATATTTTAATAGTTCAGACACTATAATATTTGGAAGATTTGTTTAAAAGTAGTGTCACCATAGTGCCAACTACAACCTAAAAAGGATAAAGTGATTGAAACGAGTTCTAAACATTTACCTGGAATAATAAGCATCACACACTGCACATATCCCATAAACGAGTACCCATAATATGATGACAATAAACTAACTCAAATGATGTGTGGGAATCAAGAAGTAGGACTGTCATAATCAATAGCAGTGAGAATAAATTGGTATGATATTTGGATATTTGATTTGTATTACCTCTTGTATTACAATGTGGATTACCCTTATCCAATTTTTCCAAATTTATGATCCAAAGTCTTCTCTTACAGGTTTTAATTTTAACACACCCATGATTCTTCATTTCATGGGTTTCTATTGATGAGTAGTATGACACATAGTTATATCATTTAAATTCTGAAGTCCTTGTTCAACGCATTGTACCAAACCAGTCCTAAACCCACCACACCTACACCTACACCTTCACACTCTAAATTGCAAATTAGCACATACTAGAATTGCATACTAGTCCATGTTGGGTGCATAAAATTGTCAACCTTTTTGCTGGTCCTAATTATAAAGTAGAAATATATGCCAATTTTGCCAATTTTTCACACCCTTATCATATGCAACTTTGCTTATTGTTGTGACTTAGAATAAATTGCAAAGAATAACCCCTTTTTTTTTGCAATGCAGATTTTCACAGTTGTAATTCATAATGAAAAATAAGTTTCTAGAGAACCTGTGTTAATAATCTTTGAAATGTCCAAATATTATTAACACAGGTTCTCCAGAAACTTATTATTCATTGAGCATAACCTTCTTCAAAAACCAAAAAGCAACTTTTGCTTATTTATATATTAAACCAAAATACTTCTATTGTATGGAGATTTCAACCCACAGATTTGACAAAACTAATTTCGTTGGCATTGCTTAATTAGTTGGACCAAGACATTTTTTATCATTTGTGCAAAAAAACACTAACCACATGGTCCTAATTGTGAAACTTTATCTAATAAAAAAAAGCCTTCCTATTCTTCCTTCACAACTTATAGGGAGACTAACTAATCTTCAGTATTTTCTTCAATCTCAGCCTATTTCGCTAAACCTTCTCCACATATCTGCTGCTACAAATTTCCATGATACCTGGTGTTCCCATTCACACAACATTCATCCAAAGTATGATAACTGCTCCAAAAACATCTTGAAATCCTCACCTGAGTCAGCCAAAAAATTTCTGCACTTCCTCTTGTATTTCATTCACGAAAAATCATTCCACCTCACCATGGAATGACGGAGATCCTTTTTCAAAACCTATTGTATTCAATCCTCTTCATTCAATCATACTTCAATAGTGATTTCTTCATCTCTTCCTCCACTTAAGGACTCTTGCATTCTATGCTTGACCACTCTTTATCTCCATCTTTCCTCTTAACTTGCAACTCCACAACTATATCTCTATTTAAAGCTTTATGTCTTACCACAACCATCAACCCAATATTGATCCGACTTGTTATTATTTGAAGAGGCTTATTTTATGAAATAATCAAATTCACAACCCTTCTTAGCCCAAGTTCCTTTTTTCCTTTAAATGTCCATGAAATCAAGGTATGCTATCCCATATGGATACATCATCCTTAGAATGATGTGACCTAAGTTCAATCTTATGATGTCACCTATTTCACTCTCATAGATCAGTATATGGGTGGGATTATGAAACATATAGGTGGACTACCCATTTGAGCACATTCTTCCACGGGACCAGCACATTGCTCATAATCTCAGATTTAAGTTTTAGGAACTTCCCAACATCCTTGAAAAATCAGAAAACTAACTCAAATGAGGGTTATGAAACCATAAAGTAAACAACACACGAAACCAAGTGAATTGATTATTTTCTTATTTATATTAAACCAAAATACTTTTATTGTATGGAGATTTCAACCCACAGGTTTGACAAAACCAATTTCGTTGGCATCTTAATTAGTTGGACCAAGACATTTTTTATCATTTGTGCAAAAAAACACTAACCACATGGTCCTAATTGTGAAACTTTATCTAATAAAAAAAAGCCTTCCTATTCTTCCTTCACAATTTACAGGGAGACTAACTAATCTTCAATATTTTCTTCAATCTCATCCTATTTCGCTAAACCTTCTCCACATATCTATTGCTACAAATTTCCATGATACTTGGTGTTCCCATTCACACAACATTCATCCAAAGTATGATAACTGCTCCAAAAACATCTTGAAATCCTCACCTGAGTCAGCCAAAACTTTTTTGCACTTCCTCTTGTATTTCATTCACGAAAACTCATTCCACCTCACCATGGAATGACAAAGATCCTTTTTCAAAACCTATTGTATTCAATTCTCGTCATTCAATCATACTTCAATAGTGATTTCTTCATCTCTTTTTCCACTTAAGGACTCTTTCATTCTATGCTTGACCACTCTTTGCCTCCATCTTTCCTCTTAACTTGCAACTCCACAACTATATCTCTATTTAGACCTTTATGTCTTACCGCAGCCATCAACCCAATATTGATCCGACTTGTTATTATTTGAAGAGGCTTCTTTGATGCAATAATCAAATTCACAACCCTTCTTAGCCCAAGTTCCTTTTTTCCTTTAAATGTCCATGAAATCAGGGTATGCTGTCCCATTTGGATACATCATCCTTAGAATGATGTGACCTAAGTTCAATCCTATGATGTGGCCTAAGTTCAATCCTATGATGTCACCTATTGCACTCTCATAGATAAATATATGGGTGGGATTATGAAACATATAGGTGGACTACCCATTTGAGTACATTCTTCCACGAGACCAACACATTTCTCATAATCTCAGATTTAAGTTTTAGGAACTTCCCAGCATCCTTGAAAAAGCACCAAACTAACTCAAATGAGGGTTATGAAACCATAAAGTAAACAACACATGTAACCAAGTGAATCGATTAGTGGCATGATACATGTAACAAGTATTCACACAGCTGAGATTTCTATTACTAGAGAATGCATTGAGTTTGAAAAATTTAAGATCCAAATAGATCTGCTCTGTATTGAATTTAGGAAACTCTTAAAAGAATAGGATGTGTAATTATCCCCATATCGGATATATGCTTTTAATTTGATGGGTGCACTAAGTTTTCCCTAATTGAAACAGTTGATACTATGATAAAGCCAACACAAAAATCACTGGGGGCTTTGGAGACCCCCATACAATGTATTCATATGTGTGACAAGAATGCAGATGGAAAATTGAAATATGGTTATACCAAGAGAAATAAGGTACACTATTCAACAAAGTGAAATAGAGGTGTCACATAAAATAGAAAAACAAATTGACCACTCATTTCTTATTAAAAAGAAAAATCATTTAAGATAATTAAGAAGGGAAACTAATTACATAGATTGAAAAAAATAAAATAAAAATATCACAGAGATCCATATGGAAAGTAACTGATTCATTTAGCTGTGTGGGTGGATAAAAAAGATCCATGTTCTGTATGAAATCAAAGAACCCACATCTTATACTTTAATGGAAGCATGAAATGTATTTCTTGTAGGCGTTGGAAAATGATTTTCCAACGCCTACAGGAATTTTTTTTTACATTGTATTAGGTCCACAATGTAAATTAGGTTGTATGTTGCATTGACAACACAAGCACTGTGCTGTTCATTGGCTTATCAAAACAATATTGGCATTGAGCATAATGCTAGTTTTAGAAGGTATGGATTCAGGTCTTCACAATGATAAAATCAACCTGTCAGGTTCTATGCTCCATGGACAATACAAGCAATGTGCTATTCATTGGTTTATCAAAACTATTTAAGGTGGTAACTGGTTCAAATTATTTATCATAACTACTTGACTTCATGGTATTTGTTGCTTTGATGTTGAGATTACACCGGGAAATGTGAATGCACTTGAAATGTTTATATAAATATTAGGCACTATCTAAGTTTATGATTGGTTTACTGATTATCTTGCTCATCGAACATTAGTTTTTTAGGGTTGGTTTACCTCTCCTGGTGACTCAATGTACTGGATTTACTGTTATCTATAAATGGTAGTTGGGTACTGCGTGGCTACCAGTCTTGAGTATCAATAAGGTAGCTACTGTATCTTGAGTTTTACATTACATGTAATAGTTTGTTAGCCCTTGTGATTGAATAAATTGGAGGAGAATTATATTGTTACAATACCAGCCCTAGCCACATGATTCTGAATAATGTATCCTTAACTGGTAACAAGTTTAGAATATCAAGAGAACAATCTATAAGCTTCTTGGGTTTATAATATAAGCCAATGAACAAGGGTTTTAACAAAATCAAAATTTCAAACAACAATTAAAACATAGCTCGAATCGATAGTATAATGCTAACAAGAGTTATTGCCTAGTTTTTATGCTCGAATCGATAGTATAATTCTGCGCTGCGTAGCTTGAACCCCCTGAGCTGAGCTTGATGCTCCTCCCTCGCGACTGAGAAAATGAAAACACATTCGCAAACACATTCGCACACTAAGCAGATCCATCTGTGCGGTGCAACATTGATGGAGGTAGGTGACTGGTGGTCGTGGGGGTGGCGGATGGGAGAGGAGCGGCGCGAGGGAGAGAGGTGGCGGATGATGTGAAGCAGGGTCCACGCCACCATCACTGTCGCTGTCTGCTGGGAGGGGTCGTTGCCGTCGATCGCGGGGTCCACCATCGAGCCAGAGAAGGGAGGGGGTCGCCGGAGGGGGCTGATTGGGAGCTGTCACATCAACTCCTGATTTGTCGAATGAAAGACTCCTCCTATTATTTATGGATGCATACTTTATATTATATTTTTTAGTGAAATTGTGGGTACATGCTGTTTATAATTTATTAAGATATTGTGGTTTCATGTTGATTTATTATGAGTTTTTGATTGTATAATTTACTTTTAATATGGATTTTTGAATATATTAATAGATTTAAAGTTTAATAAAATTTTCAATGTATAAATAGTTTTTTTTGGATTTTTGAATGCATAAGTAGTTTTTATTATAGGTGTAGAACATGAGAAGCCTATTGTGCATGTTCCTCTTTCAACATATTGTTATGTATTAAAAGGAAAGGTAAATCAAACAGTAATCACCAAAGAACATCAAGAATTACCCTTGGAAAAATCCAACTCTGGGAAAACCCATCTTAATATAATTCTAACAGAGGGAAAAACCCATGTTAATATAATTCTAATAGATTTCGGCGAAACCCATGACCAAGATTTCCAGGGAGCCCCCTTGGCCCTATACATTGATCGGGGAGACCTCGCTCAACCCTTGGCCCCTCCTACTTGACCTTTTCGCACCTTGGTGTTTGACACATTTACAATGGAGACAAATAAGCCTATATATAAACTTTTGCCAAGTTTCCAACCAAACACAACTCACACAAAACCATGGGTCAAAACACCATGTGCCCCAAACCATTAGTTGTACATTGTCATTCCCAAGTCAAGGTTAATCCTAACACACATATGCCCACTTCCACACACATATATGACAAATGGTTGTGAACAAAAATGGGCGACTCAAATGTCCCATCAAAAGCTATAACCACTATTTTCAAGCCACATGATAATACATGGTTGTGTTCTTCTTGAGACTATGGAAAGTGATGATTGTTAATTGTAAAGTGCCACTATAATGTTGAAATAATAATAATAATAATAAGAATGAAATCAAATTTATTTTTTTAATAATTAATGAAGGATAAATAGTGTACGAGTACATGGGATTTTTTTGGGGTGGACTTTGAAAACTTAGATAAACCACATAAAAATTAAAATGAACCTGTGAAAGTTTAAAATGAAATAAGAGGTAGTGTTTGAGCACATGAGATTTTTTGGGGTAGACTTTGTAAAGTTAGATAAATGAGATAAACACTTAAAATGGACGTGTAAAAGTTTAAAATGAAATAAGAGGAATTTTGGTGGGGTAGACTTTGTAAAGTTAGATAAATGAGATAAAAACTTAAAATGGATGTGTAAAAGTTTAAAATGAAATAAGAGGTATTTCTGTGGTGATAAATTCTTTGTGATTAGTGTTTGTGATATCATGCCTTGCCATCTTCTCTCTAGAAGTGAAATGGGAAGCACACTATGTATAAAAAATTTTGTGGCTCCATAATGTATTATGCAATGAAGCACAAAGTTTCATATTTTCATTGATCTTGATTTGTCATCCATTTAAAATGCTATTCTTGAATGCTACACTTTTATTTTCCTTTATTTTTTTTTAATTAAGTTTATTTTGTTGAAGATTGCAACAAGAAACAATGAAGGAGGCATCTTGAAACATCTTTCCTAATCCTAGTTGGAAAGTGATCACCAAAACTAGGTGGGGGCCACACAGGTGATTTTTGTCGCAAAGTCTATTTTTAGACTATGTCTATTTTTAGACATGTCGATCATATTCTATGAGTTACGGGATTCTATTTATGGATGATTGGTCAAGTTGTAAAAATAGATGGATTTCTATTTTTAGACATATTGGGCGGAGTCTATTTTTAGACTGCCAGTCTAAAAATAGATCAGTCGAATATTATTAGCTCTTAATAATATTTGGACTATAAACATTATCTTATCCTCTTGTAGCACTTCAGTTCGAGCTACAGATGTGGCACATGCAGCTGACAGAAGGAATTACGCTATTCCTAGGGTTTAGTTGAGCTATTGCATGGTTGACTTCAGTTAGAACTCATGTGGCAGAGTTTGGTGGAGTTGATGAGACAGTTGATGGAGTTGTGTTCGGTTTAATTTAGTTGAACTAGTTGTATTTAGTCTAACTGATAAATACACTAGTGATGAGTGGTGTGAATTAATTATTAATTAATTCACTAATTATTAACTCATAAATCAACTAAAGAATACATCAGTTAACTGCAATGCATGGACAGTTCAGTGGAGACCAGTGTTAGAGGTGGGTGAAAGGGTGAGTCTACTATCACAGCATTATAGTCGCATGTAGATTTAGGTTATCAGGGAAAATCGATTGAGATTTCCAATGAGGATTGCGCAAGATAAGCCAAGGGGGATTCGAACTTGGATCCCACAATTAACCATCTTGGATTGCGCAGTAGAGGCAGGCTAACAGGTGGAGGAGATTTGAACTTGTGACTTGTTCATATCTGAGCTAGTTAGTGTGTAACAATTGGAGATAGTGCTGAGAGCTTGTGAGGAGTTTGTATTATGATTGTTACATGTTCTCTATCATTATAATATACAGATAGTTGGGGGTTTTCAGCTGTAAGCTTTCCCCATTACATACTGCGTTATATGTGTGCTTGATTATGTTTTAATGTGCACATGCGACTGCTTCTATTTCCGCAAATTGATGATCAATTGTAGAAGAGGTTATGTATTATGCATGAAGCTCAAATAGTGTGTAATCAGGAGGTGAATAATTAAGCTATTATTCAAATTTCTACATATTTTAAGTTAACTAAATAGTAAAATGGAAAGTTAATTGTGCAGTAGACAGATTTTTAAATTTTTCTTTGAAATTTTGTAAGCTATTTTTTCTTAAAATAAGATTTGGAAATGACAAGTTCTAATTTTTTTTTGGTTTTTGGGAAACCAAAAATATTACATAATTTATGGATGTATAATTTATCATATAATCTTTAGTGAAATTGTGGTTTCATATTGTTTATAATTTATTAAGATATTGTGGTTTCATATTGTTTATAATTTATTATGATATTGTCATTTCATGTTGTTTTATTATGAATTTTTGAATGTATATATATATTTTTAATAGATTTTTGAATATATAAATATATTTAAGGTTTAATGAATGTAAAAATAAATTTTGTTATGATTTGTGATGGATAATTTATTTTTATTATGAATTTTTGAATATATTAATAGATTTAAAGTTTAATGGATTTTTAATTTACAAATGGTTTTTTTTTTTTTTATGGATTTTTGAATGTATAAATAGTTTTTATTATAAGTGTAGAAGATTGTTCCAGAGGTTCCTCCTTCCATGCATATCTCCACTTCCACACTCAGATGAAAATAAAAATGGTTGAGAAGCTTAAATGAATGATTAGAATGTTTCCCATGATAAATATATGACAGTGTTCTTCTTGAGAGTGTGGAAGGTGATGAATGTTGATTAAGAAGTGTTACCATAATGTTGAAATAAATATATAATAATTATGATATATAAATAAATTATGTTTAATAATAATGAAATTAATTTTTTTTTTAATAGTTAATGTTGAATAAATATTGTAGACTTGATTATATACTCCGAAATAAAAGCCCAATTTCTTATTCTACTCTAAAACTAAATTAAATAGATAATAAAATTAAAACTAAATTAAGGAAAAATATATGAAATAAGTTAATATTTACAATTAATTATAAAAAATATACAAACTATTGTGTATAAGACAGAGAATAATTCACACATATTATTAATAAAATACTAAAAATGCTGAACTTAAATTGGAATATGGGTCCAGTTAACTACACTGAATAGTTTGGACTCTTTTTCAAAAGCTTATGAACGATCAATTTATAATTTTTTTGAAATTTTATATTTTTAATGCATACAATTTAAATTAAACCATAAAAATAAAACTATCTTAAAAATGAAAGTAACTTATACAACTATATTTTAAATATAAAAAATTAATGTGGATGAATGAATAACAAATAATAAATCTGAAATAAGTAATTTAGACAATAATATATGCTAAGTTATTTGAAAAGAAATAAACACAAACACAATCTGCTAGAAAAATCCTCACAGTCAATTACTCGTAGTTTCCACTGGGTGACCATTATAGTTGCTGTCCATTTCCCCGCATCCCGAGGAGAAGGGAGGACGTACAATAAAAACAATGTTATCACATTATCCAATAAACATTGATGGACGAAAAACATGGGTTGTAAAAGCAGTATCAAGATGTCCCAAATTTATGAGAGCAAGATGCATGGAATTCTAAAACGAGTAGTTTTTAGTGTGATCTTTGAAAGTTTTAATGGTTTTTTTTTTGTAATTTTTTTAAAATTGGCAGGAATTTATTAAAAAGAGAAGTTTGATTGTTAATCTTGAACAATCAAAGTGTCTTAGAGGTTTTAGGGGTTTTTGAGGGTGTTGAATCCATATAGAGTCAAAAAAACTAGTTTAAATAACAAAAACGAAAATTTTACCTCAATTTTTTTTCACCGGATTCCAAATTCTGAAACTCCAGAAAATCCAACTAAAAACAACTCCATTCTAAAAATCTGTTCATCCCATTTACCAATTTATTTTATCTTGTTTTGCTATGATGCTTTTTTATTTTCAACCTTTTGTTGATTGAGTGTCAATGGAAATGCTTCCTGAGAGGTTTTGGGTGAGGCATATCTAATTCATTTACTATATCTAATTTTGAATCCCAAATAAAACTAAAAAAATTAATTGCATTTTAAATATTTTTTAATTTCTTTACCATTTGAATCCCTAGTTTAGTGAAACAATTATAAGTTTTTTTTTGGAAAAATTTTCACAAAATGCTGGCCACATGTTAAATACATGGTGGCTTTCTTCTTGAGACTATGGAAGGTGATGAATGTTTATTGTGAAGTGCTTGAAATAAATATATAATAATTATGATATATAAATAATTAGGTTTAATAATAATAATGTAAATTATTTTTTGATGTTTATCTATGTGTTTTTTTTAATATTAAAAAGAAAAAAGAATAGACTTTATAAAGTTATATAAATGAGATAAAAAAGTAAAATGAATTTGTAAAAGTTTAAAATGAAATAAGAGGTATTCTATCCATCATTATTGGTGATATTTGTTCTGGTGATAATGAAAAAAATCTTTGTGATTATTGTTGGTGATGTCCTGTCTTCTTTGTGATTATTGTTGGTGATATCGTGTCTTGCTATATCACTATGCCATTTTTTCTCTAGAAATGAAATGGTAAGAACACTTATGTATACATTTTTTTTTGGGTTTATAATGTAATGCAATGAAGTGAAAAGTTTGATATCTTAGTTGATCTTGATTTATTATTTATTTAATTTTTTGGTTTTAACAATATTTTAAGTTAACTTGATATCAAAATGGAAAGTTAATTTTGCCACAAAAAAGTTTTTAATTTTTTTTATGGAAAGTTAATTTTGTAGTGGAAAAGTTTTTAATTTTTTTTTTGAAATATTATAAGCTATTTTTTCTGAAAATAGAAATTTGAAATTGTTAGTTTTGTATGACGAAAATTGCAATTGTGAATCCAAATTTTAAAATTGGAAATCAAAGAATAAAAAATACTATATGTACTCAGGAAAATTTCAAATTGGGGATAAGGTGTCTATGAGCCCAAAAAAATTGGAAAAACCCAATTTCTTGTCTAGTTCTTTTTTGACAATCCAGCTATATTATATCTAACTCTTTTATAGAACTAAAAAATATGAGCCCAAAAAAATTGAAAAAACCCAATTTCTTGTCTAGCTCTTTTTTGACAATCCAGCTATATTATATCTAACTCTTTTATAGAACTAAAAAATATTGTATAATTTATATTATAATTTTTGTGAAATTGTGGGTTCATGTCGTTTATAATTTATTACAATATTGTGATTTCATGTTTTTTTATTATATATTTTTAAATATATAATTTATTTTTAATATAGATTTTTAAATATATAAATAGATTTAAATTTTAATAAAAATTTCAACGTATAAAAAGTTTTTATTTTAAGTTTGGAAACGTGAAAATACATGGCGGTGTTCTTAAGCCGCATGATGAATACATTGGCTGTGTTCTTCGTGTGATGAGACTGGGGAAGGTAATGAATATTAATTGTGAAGTGTTATAATAATAATAATAAATAATTTTTTATAATTAATTCGAAAAAATTGTGTATGAGCACATGTAAATTTTTTTGAGTGGACTTTGTAAAGTTATATAAATGAAATAAAAAATTAAAATGAAATAACAGGTATTTTAATTCTTCTTTTTCTTCACATGCTTTGCTATATAGCTACGCTATTTTCTTTCCAGAAGTGAAAGGGTAAACACATTATGCATACAAATTTTTTTGGATCCATAATGTAATGCAATGAAGCACAAAGTTTCATCATTTCATTGATCTTGATTTGCCATACATTTAAAATGTTATTCTTAAATGCTACATCTTTATTTTCCTTTATTTGTTTTTTAATTTTAAAAATTTTATGCTTTAAGGAATTTTTTAAGCTAATATGATAGCAAAATGAAAAGTCAATTTTGTAGAGAAATTGCAAGTTTTATATGGCAAAAATTGCAATTGTGAACCCATTTTTAAAATTGAGGATCAAAAAATCAAAATGTCCATTCTAAAATTTTTGAATTGGGAAAAAGATTTTATGTGCGAGCAAAACTGTAAAAACCCAATTTCTATTCTAACTCTTTTTTTCTTTGGCAATTTAGGGATATGATATCTAACTCTTTTTGGGAACCCAAAGATATTATATAATTTATGGATGTATAATTTATATTATAATTTTTAGTAGAATTGTGGGTTCATATAGTTTATAATTTATTATGATATTGTGGTTTCATGTTGTTTTATTATGGCTTTTTAATGTATAATTTATTTTTAATATGGATTTTTGAATATATAAATAGATTTAAAATTTAATGATTTTTTTTTCTAAGCTATTTCTTATAAGCTATTTTTTCTTAAATTAGAAATTAGAAATTGCAAGTTTTGTGTGGCAAAAATTGCAATAGTGAACCGTGTTAGACACATAATCCTCAAGTTATAGTTTGGGTTAGTGTGTGATGGTGATTAGTTATTAAAATCCAATAAAACATGGAAACTGAACCAATGCTTTTCTTGTTGTATTAATATGTACACATTGTACATCATTCTTTGTGTGAACATTATAATAAATTTTATTTCATTTTCCACCAAATTGTGTGTTTAACAGGGGTATCAGGGCAGTGGTTTATTCGCCCTGTTGATTAAGTTGAGCCACTAGCTTGTGGCCTTCTAGAATTGAGCCACTCATTTTGTGGCCTTTATCAACACTCTTCTTTCAGATATAAAGTTAAGAAACTTATAAATAAGGAAAAAGTTGGAGTTTGAAAGAGATTAAAATCTAAGCAGTAGTGGAAAACCTCCAAGTAAAATTGCAAAAAATTCATCATGAAAGTGGGAGCCAAATATCTTTAACAATATATGGATAAAAACGTGCATCTAAATCCACACCTAGTGAAGTAGGTATGTTGTAATGCTACTCCTCCTCATTCTCAGATATTGTTTTCCCTAATCAAGATTCCTTATGATGTCTGTGAGTTAGATGAATAATTTTGTGGTTGTGGATTTTACAAATAATATTTCTTTTATTTGGAGTTGAATGAAATGCAGTAACAACCCCACTTTTCTATGCTTGTGTAATGCCAATATAAATAACAATGTTTGTGTGTCTTCGTTATTATCTTTGTTTGGCCGGTGATGGACCAAAAGTAGAAAGAGGTGTTGTTATGGTTACTCAATTTATTGTAGTTATTTTTTATATCGAATTTTCTAAAGATGATGGCTAAACCTATCTTTTCTATCATTTGATCAGTCAAGGAAGAGCGAGCGTTAGAGATTTGACTTTTTCGTTGCACTGTGATGTTAAAAAAAATGTTTTGAATTAATTTTTGGAGCCCGCACCCTTTGCCATTTTTCAAATATGAAATATCTATGGGAGGTTACTATAAGTTGCGTGAGAATTAATTACAACAAGATCAATACCCACTACCTAAGTGTCAACTATTGATCGAGTTTCCCAAGAAGCCATATCTCCAGTGGTTAAGGTAGTAGGAAAGGAGGTAGAATCAATGGACCGAGTCTCAACATAAGCATGAGAAACATAAGAGTAGTAAGCATCCAATCCTACTCTAGTCCTATATCTCATAGCAACACCTGTTTGTTAAAGAGCCCATGCTTTTATAAAATTAAGCGCTTAGGAGGAAATGCGTTGTTCCCTGGAGATATGGAAAAGAGTTATAACTATTCGAGTATAGCTATGTGCTGTCTCTATCGGTCGTTGAATGCAATGATTGTTGGGAAAGAAAGAACCCAAAAATGGTATGAACCAACATCCCAAAATTTGCTATTGATGTCATAAATTTGCTACAATTTTTTAATATAACGTCTCTAAAATAAGCGAAAAAAAGTTTAATAAAGTGGGGTTGATTTAAAATAAATAAATAAAAGTGGCAGTTTGAAACCATGTATATGTCTTTGAATTTGGGGTTTCTAGAAGCAAAAATTTGAAAGGGCTCTAGAGTAAAACCTCTACCATAGTTTGATTGGAAACCACACACTATATGATGGAAATGATTGAATTGACGGTTTAGTATTTTTTTTTATCTTATCCTATTAGTGTTTCCAATTCAGGTTTCTCACTCTGGTTCTATGACTCTCCATATTGAGGTTTTTCAAACACCCACAACAACAATAAAAGTAGACTGCGACTTACACTAAGAAAACCATAGGTATTCTTTTCCCTTTGAACCTGTGCAACATATATTGATATGTCTGCAGTTCAATCATATGTGCAGAGATGTGGCTAGCACTAAAGATAGGAAGAGTAGATGAAACATTGGTTTAAGTCTGTTTGAGCATAAGGTTTTGAAGCAATTTTTTGTGAAGTGAATAACATTAACAAGAACATTGAATCACTGAAACGATTGATTTTAAAAAATATACATACATTGTCATTGGAATATTAAGATGGTTGGAAAACATGCTCGACTAGAAGATAATTCATTGAATTGAGGACCATCCTGCATATTAAGACAAATGCGAAACTGGGGGATCGACATTAGGAAGACATGCAAAGGCTTTGTAGGTGAAGTTAAAGCTAAGTTCGTTTGTTGGCACTTTCTTTAGTTTCTTCACATCTACACATTATGTTTCAAGTTTATATGTCATTTTTTAAAACAAAAACAATTGATTCGAATGCAGACCTTTTCTTACTATTGTATTTTCTTTTCTAATGGACCGAACACAAAGAAAATTAAACATTACAAGGAAAAGATCTTCTAGTGGAGGTTATAAAGGAGGTTTTTAGTGTTAGAAAATTGGCCAAAATTGTCAAAAAAACATTTGCTACAACATCCTTTTATGGTTACGGAGGTTTTGGCGGAGCTTTTAATGGAAATTCAACACAACTAAAAAAACTAAGCGGCTGGAGGTTATTACGGATGTTTTTTTCATTGGTGCGCTACTAAAGTTTAAACGCACCAGTGCGTGTCATCTAGACGGTGGCCCCGGGGCAATCGAAGGTTCCTGCACTAAGAACTCAAGGTATAAAATCGCACCGGGTGCAGTGTTGGTGATACAATGCACGGGGCCATACCAATTGGTCTTGGGATTTGTGTGGTGCCCATAGGTCGTCGTAATGCACCGATACATAGATGTATAGAAATGCATCAGTGCATTGTAGCAGACAAACGCACCGATATTTATAATTGGTATTGGTTTTTGTGCGGTGCCCATACGTCGTACAAATTCATCGGTGCGTAGTCTCACATAAAAGCACCGGTGTGCAATATCGCACAAACGCACCAAGATTTTTAATTGGTTTTAGTATTTGTGCGGTACCCATAGGTCGTAGAAACACACCGGTGCACTGCATCATACAAAAGCATGGTGTACAGTGACTGACTCACATCGGTGTTTATTTTGTATTTTTTAGAAACATCGGCCTGTGACAATGCAATTATTATGATTTTTCTAAATTCATTATTCATCAAAAGTCGACACATCTTATAAAAATATTCATATTAATTAAATTTTTATTAATGCATTTGAATGTGATGTTTGGATTAATATGTTATACCATATCATAATTATTGTGGTTTTTTAAAATTCATTATTCATCAAAAGTCGACACATATATATCTTATAACAATATTCATATGAATTAAATTTTTATTAGTGCATTTGAGAACGACAATGAGAAATAGAACTAACAGCTATTAAATTTCAAGCAATAGAATAAATTAAAACACACACACACACACACACACACACACACACACACACAAATATATATAAGACAATATTTTTCATACAAAATGGGATAGTTATTGGTATCCCTTTGTCTTTCAAATTGGACACTATGTCCATTACATTAAACAAAATGTCTGATTTCATAGACAAATATTTCAAAAAATACAACGCCTTGCTTTGATATCCAAACATAGTGATCATCATTCTTCGCTTGAACTGTGTCACTACTAGAGCTACTTCCATGACTTGGGGTTATTTTCAGGAATTCTTTGTTCACAGTGTTGATTGTGTTCTTCTTCTTCACCTTCTATCTACAAACATAAAAATAAATTGAAATGAGTGTATATACATTGGTGAGAATAATGAAAGTTGCAATATTAAATAATATACATCAATGTAAATCGAAAAGAAAAATGAAGTACCATAGCAACAATTGACTCATAAACTACACATATTCTTTCAAAACCATGTACTATGCCATCTTTCAAAATTTCATTTGTTGGCGTAGTTCCATACTTTGTTTCCTACAAGTTTTATACCCCATAACAAATCATATATTTAGTATAAAAGATTTTTTGTTCTATTAATTATAGACAAAGCTAAGTAAAACAATATCGATATATGCTTACAAATTCCACAATTAATTTATGATATGCCAACATATACTCACAACCCATATTTAACCCAATTTCAATCAATTGGTATGATGGTTCTTCTTTGTATGTTAGCACTTGTGTGAAGACATTCAATGATGATTTTTGTAAAACAACTTAAAAAATAGAAAAATTAAATCTAGTTAAGTTGTTATAAGGAAGTAACAATTATTTAAAAACTTAGATATCAACCCTTTTTTTCCTTGTCGTCCTGTTTTGTGTGCTGAATGGGTTCCATTTTATTTTCTTTTCTGTAAGAAAGTTATTGAAAATTAATATTTAATGCTTAATTGTTTATTTATTGTACGTAATGATCGAAAAATTCAATGATTACATATTACATTTGAAGCACGTTGTTGTTGACATGGCTCCTCCTGTGATGCAATTTTGTCCATTTCTTTGACCATCTCCTTGTACACCTTTTTGGACATTCCTACTGGCATATTTCTGATATCAGCTCGTTCATCTTTTGAGATTTTCATAAACTTCCTGAAAATGTAACATGACAATAAACTATTTAATTTTTATATTGATATATGAAAAGTAAATATAGCAAAAGTGATATTTATAAATAATTCTAGACAAACATTTAAAGGAATATTATTTTTTCATTCATTCTTTTTTGTTGTTGTACATTCTTTCTATTAAGTCTCACATGTCTCATTGACCAATTCTATGGAAACTTTTTCTGTAGTTTAGATAAAATTTGGTTCTTGGAATCATTGGATTGGTTTTTGTATTGTAAGTGGAAAGAATGCCTATACATTCGTTCCACTAGATCCCTCAAACTTTTGTAAAAGTTTTTCCCCCTTTCGTTAACCTCCAACTCCACTTCAGATGAGCTAAGGAGAAATTCATTTTCATTTGCATGTTTTATTTTTTTTCTTTTCTGAGAACAACATTCATTTTCTGAGTTGTT
Organism: Pinus albicaulis; assembly: GCA_034641835.2. NCBI lineage: Eukaryota > Viridiplantae > Streptophyta > Pinopsida > Pinales > Pinaceae > Pinus > Pinus albicaulis. Next base: position 483,609,138 of record CM076580.1, read on the forward strand.
GGTCCCTGTAGAACATTAAGCTGATGTGAATTAATAGACTATTTGACACATGTTATCTAATAATTTTAAGTATATTATTAATGAAAATTAAAAAAAGAAACTCATATTGGATCGATAGTATTTTTTTATTCACTTGATTCATCGTTTTGCAATTTTTCCATCAAGCTTTTACGCTCTTCTGGTCCTAGATCGGAAATAATATTATCGAGCTTTGTCATTTAATGGCTCTGCATGATACACAGTAAACAATACATATTAGTTAAACTTACATATAGTTCAAAAATAGTATTTTTTGTAAATAATTTACAAAGAACTTGCCTTTTTTTCTTTTCTTGATGTGTTATCAGTATTTTTGTTACTTGATCTCTTGTTATTCATTTATTTATCAATATGTAACCTATACCATATCATTCATTAATATATTTATAAATAGATTGTCAACTTTTCAGGTAAAAAATAAATCTCAAGAAACCGGTGCGCCTTTCATGATGTACGCACCAATGTCAGTGTGTGGGGGTATTATAAACGCACTGCAAAAACAGTATAATAGACTGTATGGTGCGTGGGGGTATTATAAATTCACCACACAAACAGTGTAATAGACCGTACGGTGCTATCCTCGTAACATAGAGCAACGGTGCCCTATTTTAGATATGGCGAATTGATTTAAAAAAAATTGTTTTTAAATTTTTTTATTACACAGTACTTGCGCGATGCGCTGTATAATACTGTGCATCGGTGCGCTCGGTTATGCAGGGCACACCGATAAAAAAAATCCATTTTTTTCAAAAATTCACCCAAGGGCCGAATGGATTGGGATTCGACTATGCAAGTCGTCTCGTGGGTTGGATGTCAATCTAAAATGAAAATCCCTAATTCTGAAATCACAGAAATAGGGAGAAGAAAGGGTAGAAACAAAAAAAAATGAAGGATTTAGGGTAAAAATGGATAAAACTGCAGAAAAGTAAAAAAACTACAGAAAAAGTAAAAAAAAATAATCAAATTTAATCACGAGATGTTTTGAAATTCTATGATACCGGGTTTGAATCACCAGAGGTTTGGTTTCTGATTGTCTGAATACTTCTATTCGAACGTATTTTGCTACTCCACAGTGCTCTCATGCTCCCTTACTCCAGGTATGTCTCCTGCAAATCTCTGGCTGAAAATTTTAGCAAAAATAGTGAAATAATGAAAAGTGTTTAGTATTTAAAGAACTATTTTATGAAATTAGATTTTCGAAAAATATTTTGCTGCCCATTTTTCAATTTGCCATTTTTTTTTCACTTAAAGAAAATAGAGTTGCATTTTTTTTATTTGCGTTTATTCATCACCGGTGCGTCACTTAATAGCACTGCACTAGTGCGTCCATTTGTAACACGACACCGGTGCGCAGTAAATAAAACGACCCAGTGCGATTATATGTACAGTAGCACCGATTTGCGGTTAAGGCATCGTAATTACTTTTACATGTGTACATCGAAATTTAGTGAACTCCAACCATAGAAATTGAGAATTATAATTTTGTTTATTCTTAAGAATGAGAATTAGAATTAGAATTGGATAAATTCTTGATGGAAATAACTATTCTTCCAATGCATTTTGTCTATTGCAGGAGGTATGCACTGATTATGTGGAGAGAATGCAATGTGGGGCGTGTGAAGATGCAATACTACAGGGCCCAAGTGGGAAATTGTGGCATGTGAACCTGTGCTATGCTAAGACATGAGAAATTTTCACAAATGGTTGGGAAAGTTTTGTTTCTGAGCAGTTTATTGAAGTCTGAGATATTTAAGTTTTTAGACATGTTGGAAATGTACATTTTGTTGTGAAAATATTTGGGCCATTTCTTTTCAAAACTACACCTCTTCTTCTTTCAGAAAAAGAAACTTGAACCTTTCCATAACCTGCAACAAGAAAAGGTGCCCCATGATCTGCTTGCTCATTTGTAAGTTCCTCCTCCATCTTGGCATCCAATTTCCTCTTTTCTCCTTTGTGCTTTCTATCTTGATCTTAACAAAATTTATACAATATTTGTTTTACGAGAAAATGATCTTGAATTTTCTGGGAGCAATGAAAACGAGTCCTTCATTCTGCATTTGTTAGTAGAAGAAGACCATTTTTCAACTAGACGATGCAGTTATTACATGTGGAGGCAATGGTTTCCCGTAGAAAATGATATAGGGTTGAGCAAAGGAAAGACATTGCAAAATGGGCTATTAAATTATATTTTCTAATGGGAAACTGATTTGCAGGTGGAAATATGGTAGTTGCAGGTATCTATGCTTTTCCTCCCATAAAAATGGTCATTGGATTTCCATTATAATACAAACAGACTTTTTACTGGTTTAATCCAGAGGACCACGACTTAGACAAGTTAGAGATGCCATTCAGGTTCAATTGAAAGTCGAAGATGTGATTTTATGCAATGTCAGCCTTGCCGGCAAAAGTTTATGTAAGCCAACCAAAGCTCCGACAATACTCCAAACTGCTTTTAAAAAAATTCTAGAGAATCTTTCCCTTCATGGGACCTACCAGCATGATCAACAATGCCAATTGATCTTTCTATGTTGTCCTTAAGGGAATGAGAATTGTTCCCTTCATGGTGCCTCTTGGCTTTATCAACTGCCTTAATTGATATTTCTCTACTATCCAATATTTCCCCATTGCCCTCAACCGAATGCTTTCTGCCAGTCTCAACCTGTACTCCTTTTCTCATTTTGTACTCTGTTGAGCTCTGTAGCCGTCTACATCCCTGTAAGTGTCATTCTCCATCTTTCTATTTGAATCACTCATTTTATTTGCTATAAAATTCTCAGCCGAAATGAAAACTCTCATATTTTCAAACCCTCATCTCCTCAGAAAAATTCTTTTCTGCGATTCGAACCCTCCATTGCTCCTATATTTCACTTTACAAAATAACCCTGTTCCGGTGGGGTCTATAGGCGCATCGGTGCAGTTTCGTAAGATCAAGGTTTATGTTTTGGCACGGTGTTTTATGTAGAAATTTGAATAATTTGTTGAATTATTCACCGAGATTATCCTGATTACACACTATTTAAGCTTCATGCATAATACATAACCTCTTCTACAATTGATCATCAATATGCGGAAATAGAAAGCAGTCGCATGCGCTCATTAAAACATAATCAAGCACACATATCAACACAAGATGTAATGGGGAAAGCAATAGCTGAAAACCCCCAACTATCTGTATATTATAATGATAGAGAACATGTAACAATACATAGCACAAAGCTCTCACAGCTCTTAGCACTATCTCAATGCTACACACAAAACTAGTATGGAAAGTGAACTAGTCACAGGTTCAAATCTCCTCCACAAGTCTGCCTGCCTCTACTGCGCAATCCAAGTTGATTAATGATGAGATCCAAGTTCGAATCCTACTAGCTCCAACTGCGCAATCCTCATTGGCAATCTCCATCAATGTGTGTGCAAATCTCATGCACAGCCAATAGTCACAACTGATAGTAGACTCACCCTTTCACCCACCTCTAACACTGGTCTCCACTGAACTGTCCATGCATTGTAGTTAATTGATGTATTCTTTAGTTGATTTATGAGTTAATAATTAGTGAATTAATTATTAATTAATTCACACCACTCATCACTAGTGTATTTTTTAGTTAGACTAAATACAACTAGTTCAACTAAGTTAAACCGAACACAACTCCACCAATTGTCTCATCAACTCCACCAAACTCTGCCACATGAGTTCTAACTGAAGTCAACCATGCAATAGCTCAACTAACCCTTAGGAAAAGCGTATTTCCTTCTGTCAGCTGCATGTGCCACATCCAAGCATCAAACTGAAGTGCTCCAAGAGAAAAAGATAATGTTTATAGTCTAAATATTATTAAGGGTTAATAATATTTGACTGTTCTATTTTTAGCTCGACAGTCTAAAAATAGAAACCGGCCAATGTCTAAAAATAGAGGTCCACATATTTTTACCAACTCGACCAATCATCCATAAATAGCATCCTGCAACTCATAGACCATGATCCATATGTCTAAAAATAGACATAGTCTAAAAATAGACTTTGCGCCAAAAATAGTCTGCGGGCCCACTTAGTGAAGGCGACTTCATTTCACTAAGCTCCATCATCTTGTTGCATTTTCAACACTCCCTCTCAACAAGATATGGATTATCTACAACCCCTATCCTGCCTCTGTGGTATTCGAATTTTCTCCTGGTGAGCGCCTTCGTCAAGATATCAGCATCCTGATCCTCCGTGGGAATATATGAAAGTAACATGATTCTCCGTTGCACACAATCTCTGATATGATGGTACCTGATGTCGATGTGTTTGGATCTATCATGAAATACTGGATTAGCCGAGATTTTAATGCAACTCTGGTTATCACAATAAATCACAGTAGGCTCCAAATGCGACCCGAACAACCCGACTAGAATCTTCCTCATCCAAATAGCCTCGCATGCAGCCAAGCTTGCTGCCATGTACTCGGCCTCAGCAGAACTGAGTGCCACGGATCTCTGCTTCCTGCTGTACCAGGAAACTGCTGTCGACCCGATACTGAAGATCCCTCCAGATGTGCTCTTTCGGTCCGTTGGGCTCCCTGCCCAATCTGCATCCGTGAAGCCACATAGCTTCACCTCATCCTCCTGTCTGTACCACAGACCATATCCCGATGTGCCTCTAAGATAACACAATACATGCTTGCCTGCCTTCCAGAAGAGCTTGGTAGGCTTAACCATAGCTTGCGAAAGCTGGTTAACAACATAGCATATATCGGGTCGTGTATTGACCAGATACATAAGCGACCCCACCAATTGTCGATAGACAGTGGCATCCACTACCTCCGCTGAAGTAGCATCCTCCTTCCTCCAACCACCAGGAAGAGGAGTATCAACAGGCTTGCAGCCATGCATGTTGAACCTCTCCAGTATCTCCTGGGCATACTTACCCCGAGAAACAAACAGTCCACCACTGCGCTGCCAAATCTCCAATCCCAGGAAATAATGAAGGAGGCCCAAGTCCTTCATCTCAAACTCTCTAGCAAGATCCTCCTTGCATGAAAGTATCAATAGCTCATCACCCGTCAAAATCAGATCATCTACATATAGTACAATGATCAGCAACTTCCCCTCCACCACAATCTGGTACAGGTTAGGATCCGCCTCACTCTTGGAGAATCCAAGTCCGGTGAAGTAACTGTCTATCCGTGTGTACCAAGCACGAGGTGCTTGCTTCAACCCGTACAGTGCTCTCTTGAGTCTGCACACATGCGACTCATTGTTGAAGATCTTGAAACCTTTGGGCTGCTCTATGTACACCTCCTCCTCAATTACTCTGTTGAGGAACGCAGTCTTCACATCCATCTGATGGATGTGCCACCCCATCTGCGCTGAGAGAGCTAGGATCGTCCGTATGGAAGAGTACCTTGCGACAGGTGCAAAGGTCTCCTCATAATCGATCCCCTCGATCTATGAGAAGCCATGGGCAACAAATCTTGCCTTGTACTTCTCCACACTCCCGTCAGCCGCCTGCTTCACTTTGTAGATCCATCACGAACCCACCACTGATTTCCCCTCCGGTCTTGGGACAATCTCCCATGCACTATTTCTGACGATCGAATCATATTCTTCGATCATGGCATCTACCCATGCGGGTTCCTCCACAGCTTCCTCAAAAGAGGATGGCTCCGTCACGACACATTGACTCACAAGAGCCATGTATCCAGTGTACCGATTCGGTGACTGCCTCTGTCTGCGCTGTGCTATAGGTGGTCCTACAACCTTCTCTGCATCTCGAGCCAGTCGCTCAGCTTCTGTAGTGCGCATGCGCCCTCTGATGGTTGGCGCTGCATGGGTGGTTTCTTCCACCTCCTGAACTTCCTCTTGTGGCCGATCCACATCCGGAAGCTCCTCCTTAGGAACTAACAGCTCCTCATCTGCATGCAAGTGTAGCTCCCTCTCAAGCGAACACTGCATGGCTTTCTCCTCCTGGAATTTTATATCCCGCCGCACAACAGTCTTGCGACTGTCTGGCACATACACCCGATAGTTGTGAGGTGTATCAGTGTACCCCACAAATATTCCAACTTCAGCAGTTGGATCCAGCTTCCTTCTTGCATCCTTCGTCACATGCATGTAGACAGGAAATCCGAAAATCCGCAAATGGGAAATATCAGGCCTCTTGCCAGAATAAGCCTCCTCTGGTGTACTCATGCCAAGAACCTTGTGAGGACAACGGTTCTGCACATATACTGCTGTATTGCATGCCTCAGCCCACAAGTGAAGGGGTAGGCCTTGATCATGCAACATCGCCCGTGCAGCACCCACGATCGTTCTGTTCTTCCGCTCAGCAACCCCGTTCTGCTGTGGGTTATGGGGTGCGATGAGCTCTCTCTGAATCCCTTCTGCGCTGCAAAAGTCCTTGAATTCAATAGAGATGAATTCACCACCATTGTCGCTCCTAAGAGCCTTCACATGCTTCCCCGATTCCTTCTCAACCAGCGCCTTGAACTCATAGAACTTTGAGTATGTCTCGCTCTTCTTCTGCATGAAGAAGATCCAGCACTTCCGAGAAAAATCATCAACAAAGATCACATAGTACTTGTGTTTTGCTGTCGAAGCTACTGAGAAAGGTCCACACACGTCTATGTGAATTCTCTCAAGGATCGTTGTGGCGCGACTATCCTTCTCGTGAAAGGTGGCTTTCACGTATTTTCCCAAGGTACACCCCTTGCACTGATCTGACTGTGCAAGAGTGCCCTTAGGAAGCCCAGTAGAAATCTGCTACAGTATCTTCAAAGTGCCATGGTGAACGTGGCCCAGTCTCCGGTGCCACAGCTCACCATCATCCCGGCTCACCACTCCTTCCGCCTTGCAGGCCATTGCTGCGCAACCATCTACTTGCAACTGATAAAGGTTCTTGACTCGAACCCCTATCTTCCAGGTCTCTCCAGTTGTCTTACTGCATAGGAAAGCCTTTCCCTCGCTGAAGACCACATCATACCCCTTGTCTTCCAACATCGCCACAGAGATCAGATTCTTCATCAATCCTGGAACATGCAACACTTCCTTCAATACGAAGGGTTTACCAGACTCCCTCTCAAAGGAAATGGTATCGGTACCGGTCGCACTGTATCTACCATCATTGCCCATCTCGATGTGCACTCCAAGCTCTTTTTCCTCTAGATCTGAAAACAGATCCCGATCTCCAGTCATGTGAAAAGACACACCACTGTCCAAGAACCATACTGATCCCATCACACTTGAGACCAAGCATGCGATCGGTGAAAAATCCAGCTCGAACTGTGAGGATAATGCCTCTCCCGCTGCAGATCCAGCAGCATGCTTATTTTTCTTCTTCTGTGGACAATTTGTGGCATAGTGTTTGTGCTGGTGACAGTGAAAACACTTCACCTTGGACATGTATTTCTTCTTTCCTTTCGCACCAGACTGAGAAGCTTTCTTACTCTTTCCCTTCTTTGCTTTGGCAGCCAAAGCGAAATTTTCTTCATCAGATGCCTTTGATGAAGATCCATCCCTGGTAGTTCGCCTGATCTCCTCTTGCATGAGATCCGACCAAAGTCGCTCCCATCCCGGCAACTTCTCCCGACCATTGACAGAGTCCTGATAGGAATGCCAAATCTTCGGAAGACCAAGGAGAGCCAGGTCCACCAAGTCCTCATCATCGACAGTCACCCCCACACTTCCCAGCTCATCTCTGCATTGAGTGAACTTCGTGAGGTACTTGGCGATATTGTCGCCTTTCTCCATCTTAATGTTTTTGAGTTTATCCTTGAGCGCCAGCTTCCTTTGGTCGCTCTTGCTCTGGAATAGATATGTCAACGCTTTCCACATTAAATATGGAGAATCTTTTCCATGCAGGCTGGATACAATGTGATCCTTCACGCCCTCCAACAGAATCCTTCGACATTTCGCCATCTTCTTTTGCCAAGCCTCAACTTCAGCAGGATCAGTAGGCTTTTGGACATCCATATCTACGAACTCCTTCAGCTCGTTATCATCTAATACCGCCTCCATCCGGTCTTTCCATGCAACATAATTCGAACTGCCTTCAAGGGCATACTCGAGTCGCAAACCGTTGAAAGACATTTCAACTCCGGCACCAAGAAAACAATCTGCTGCAAAATTCGAATTCCAAGCTCAAAACTCAACTGCTTCTGGATCTGTGAGAACAAATTATTTCTAGCATAGAGATCGACTGTAGGGGCATTTACTGGATATATCACCTTTCAGAGAAAGGATGGATCCAGAGGCTACCTGGCCCGCTTACAGACTCTGTCTACCGAAATAAATTGTAATCACTGTAATAGATCCGATGATCAATTCTCGCTCTGATACCATGTAGAAATTTGAATAATTTTCTGAATTATTCACCGAGATTATCCTGATTACACACTATTTAAGCTTCATGCATAATACATAACCTCTTCTACAATTGATCATCAATATGCGAAAATAGAAGCAGTCGCATGCGCACATTAAAACATAATCAAGCACACATATCAACACAGTATGTAATGGGGAAAGCAATAGGTGAAAACCCCCAACTATCTGTATATTATAATGATAGAGAACATGTAACAATACATAGCACAAAGCTCTCACAGCTCTCAGCACTATCTCAATGCTACACAGAAAACTAGTTATGAAGATGAACAAGTCACAGGTTCAAATCTCCTCCACAAGTCTGCCTGCCTCTACTGCGCAATCCAAGTGAGTAATGAATGAGATCCAAGTTCGAATCCCACTAGCTCCAACTGCGCAATCCTCATTGGCAATCTCCATCAATGTGTGTGCAAATCTCATGCATAGCCAATAGTCACAACTGATAGCAAACTCACCCTTTCACCCACCTCTAACACTGGTCTTCACTGAACTGTCCATGCATTGCAGTTAACTGATGTGTTCTTTAGTTGATTTATGAGTTAATAATTAGTGAATTAATTAATAATTAATTCACACTACTCATCACTAGTGTATTTGTCAGTTAGACTAAATACAACTAGTTCAACTAAGTTAAACCGAACACAACTCCACCAACTGTCTCATCAACTCCACCAAACTCTTCCACATGAGTTCTAACTGAAGTCAACCATGCAATAGCTCAACTAACCCTTAGGAAAAGCATATTTCCTTCTGTCAGCTGCATGTGCCACATCCAAGCATCCAACTGAAGTGCTCCAAGAGGATAAGATAATGTTTATAGTCTAAATATTATTAAGGGTTAATAATATTTGACTGTTCTATTTTTAGCCCGGCAGTCTAAAAATAGAAACCGCCCAATGTCTAAAAATAGAGGTCCATCTATTTTTACCAAATCGACCAATCATCCATAAATAGCATCTTGCAACTCATAGACCATGATCCATATGTCTAAAAATAGATTTTGCGCCAAAAATAGCCCGCGGGCCCACTTAGTGAAGGCGACTTCATTTCACTAAGCTCCATCATCTTGTTGCATTTTCAACATTTTATGACGCACTGGTGCATAAGAGTTGTGAAGCACCGATGTGTCTTAGTACTAAGATGCACTGGTGTGTGTTAGGATGATAAGTGCACTGGATGAAAAACTAGGAATCTCTGTAAGAAATGGCATATTGTATAAAGTTCTTTTTTTTTGGTATGTAAGATCATAATAAAATAATGATAATTCTAGAGTACATTAATTTATTTTCATTATTTTCTAAACTTTATTATGTTACAAAAATTCATATTATTCTATATTTAGTATTTTACAATTATTTACAAAGTTACAAATTTAAATATTTTAATAAAATAATTTCACATTAATAACATTAAAATTTTCACATTAATACAATTTAAATTTTACAAATATTTTACATACAATTACAATTAAAATTACAATTACAATTACAATTAGAATTAGAATTAAAATTGTAATTAAAATTATAATTGCAATTTTACAATTTCACATACAATTACGATTAGAATTAGAATTAGAATTTCAATTTTACATACAATTACATTTACAATTAAAATTTTATAATTACAATCATTTCACAGTAATACCGACGTACCAGCAGGGGCATGTCTCTCTGCACCGGTCTCCTGATGATCCTCGGCATCTAGCATGCCCTGATCGTCATCAAGATCCACACCTGGATCATGTGGTGATGCTGGCATGTCCTCGACATCAAAAGAGCCAATGTCTGCAAAATATATACAAGTATACAAAAATAATTAGACAAATTCATTACACAATTTAATAAAAACAAGTTAAAGAACATGTTAGAATAAATTTAAATAAAACAATAATATTACCTCTCTCATCTAGCAGCTCATCATCTGTGAAGAGGATGTTGGCACACCCTCGCCAATCCAATCCAACATAAGGATAGGGGACCATAATGAAGGGATGCAACTCGTCAACACTGGCTAGAAACTCCAATGCATCATGCGATATCCTGGCTGGAAACATAGTCTCACCCCTCTTGGGCATCATCTGCCCCCACATGTGCATCCATGCCTCGAACATCTGCCTACGAAGCTGCCGAACAAAAGTAGGCCTCATCTCTGGAAACCTCTCAAAAAATAAACAAAAAATCTTTGAAGCAAAAGGGAAGTTGACCCTCCCTTGTGCATGAGCACGACATCTATCTAAGGCTGTACAGAACTGTTGCAAAAAAATGACAGACCACTTGACAAGTCATGGCTCCTGTACTAAAGAATCAACATAATATAGAAGCGAGCAATAAATTCATTTCCTGCCACTGGTGTTGTGTGAAATGGTTGAAATAAGAAGTAAGAGGCACTACACCTCCTCACTACCAAATGCACCAATACGTAAATGACCTCCAGCGACCTGAAAATCTGCAAGAGACAGTACTAATGCTCCAATCTATCTCTGGGAGTAAACTAAATGACTCCCTGCTACAAAACCAGCTGGAACCTCTGGGAACGAGGGAAAATCCACCCCTCTCCTCGATAGCCCTGCATGAAATATATATCCTCCTCAGTTGGTGTGTACCACTAGTTAGGACCAACCTGGAAAGTCTGTTGGTGGGAATTCCACTTGCGGATAAGATGTCTCAAAAACACACCATGGGCCTTTAGGGAAGTAGCCTCCTCATAGAACTTGAGGAGGCCTACCTACCTTAGGAGCCCCTGGGTAGCTGCTATAATAGGGTGAGGGTACACATCTCTCTCCCTTTCTCGTGCCTCCCACAGGCGAACCATGTCATACTACTCCCCCTGTTGTTGTTATTGTTCCCCATCTTTTATCTGAATCATTGACATATTAAATAATTTTTTATTATTAAATGAGACATGTATTTAGGAATATACATATATAATTTTTTTTGGAAAAAAAATGGACTAGTCGGTGTGCAAAAAAAAAATAGTCATGCACCAGTTCTGGTGCATTGTTTGTTTGTCATACACTGGGTGCGGTGCCCCAGATGACATTCAATGCACCGTACGCGGTGCACCTGAAAATTTTTAAAGCACCGTTGACTATGTATGGTGTCAGAAGCGCGGTGCACTGACTAAAATATATGCCCCGGTGCATATAGTTGTGTCAGTGCACTGACTGCCTGACTAATTACATAGTCAACAATGCAGCCTTTTACCAGGTCGTACCATTGACCATGTTGGAATGTCGAATGCGGTGCATTGATAGACACTAGGGCAGATGTTTCTATCAACGCACCGCGTTGCTGCTATTCCACATGGTCAACGGTGCATCCAGCTAAATGACCAGACCACACTTTTTTTTAAAATTTTAAAATACCACAGTGCGCCTTTCGGTACCACCCCGGAAATGGTGTGGATATTGTTAGCACCGGTTGCGGTGCAGCTTGTAAATTTTATAGGCAGCACCGCTTACCGGTGCGAGCCAAACGGCTCATGCGCACTGCGTAATTTTTTTTTTCCTTTTCCGTTAAATGGTTAATTTTAAGGTTATTTGAAATTCTAATCTGCTAAAAAGATTAATTATGGAAAAACAAGAAAAATACCTGTACATTTCGTCGTCGAGGAAGCATATTGGCTATAGAATTTGCAAAAGAAAATTTTCCCACCGTTTTGCAAAATGCAAGCTGGAGATTGGTGGGAAATGCAGAGCAGCAGTGCATGCGATGGGTGCAATGGGAGCACCGATGTCTGGGCGGCTCAGATAAGGATAAATTGCACCTGTGCTTGAGAGCTCTGGAGGACTGGGAAAAGTGAAAAATGCCATTTTTTGGCTGTAATTTTTTATTATTATTTAACCCTGTTCCGGTTTGTGTGGTTTATAGGCGCACTGGTGCTATTTCTTATGAACGCACTGGTCAGTTTCTGTTTTGGAGCGGTGTTTTATGATGCACTGGTGCGGTTTCTTAATACCGCACCGGGTGGTTTTTGTTTTGGCGCGGTGTTTTATGGTGCACCAGTGCGGAAGAATTGTGAAGCCCCGGTGCTCTACAGTAATATGACACACCAAGTGGGTGTGTACGAAGCGCATGGTGTTCGGTGTGCCAATGTTTTGTGCGCACTGGTGCTTTTTCTTGTAGAGCACACTAATGCGATTTTGGGTGCTAAGCACACCGAGCAGAAAACATCCGCAAAACCCTCTGCTTGCCAACCTCCTCTAGTAACCTCCGCTAGAAACATATGTATGGGGTATTTTTATAAGGGGTTTCTCAAAAACATCCACTAGAGGGTCTTTTCCTTGTAGTGAGACCATAAATACGATAACTGAGGTTTGAAATTCTAGTTTAAAGAAAAATGAATCCAACCATATTCTATAATCCTATCATACATTTTACTTTTTTAATTGCATTGTAATTGGGGTCGACACTCTTTTCAAGGTTGATTACAAGTTTATTTATATTTTATTTATTTGTTTATTATATATATATATATATATATATATATATATTTATTCTTTATTTTATTTTATCTATTTATTTATTTTTTAATTTTCTGATAGGAAGTTGGAGAAAATGATGAGATTCAATAAATTGTTATAATTATTAAACACTTTAATCTGGTCTATAGTCCATAACATAGTCCAAATTTACAAAGACAACCTGTCTGACATTAGAAATTGTTTGCAAAATGCATAAAAGACATTTGAATTTCTTTAAATACAATCATAGTTACAAAAGGATGAATGACAAGAACTAAATATGAGTTGTAATTCTGAACCTGTTTTGTTCAGAAGAACCTATTTGAGCATGAATCAAATATTGATCAATAATTAGGAAATGATAATGGAGAAGATTTGGATGCAGCTGAAAGTCATGTTCAGTGCTCCAACAAGGTGAAGGTGTGAAAGAGTTATTTGCATACAGATGTGAAACCTATGGTTCCCAAGACATTAATTAGACATTGGGAAGAAATTGTGCACAACAAAAGAAAAAATAGCATGTGATATAATAGGGATGTTTCTTTTCATGTTCTTGATTTTTCAAAACCTATACAGTTCCATAGTGCTGAATTTCTGGATGATGTTGTCCCACAACAAATTGTTAGAAGCCAATATTGTGACAAAGTTAGACATGAGAAAGGTCATTGCTAAGACCTTCATCTTTGTGAACATTTTGGAAAGAAGAATAATCTTTCAAACATATATTTCAAGGATATGAATGCTACAATATAGAAAATTAATTTTGGATGGATTATTTCTTGGGATTGGTCTAAAACAACCAAGAAGATTTACATGTTATACCACAAGATATGCTCAAGAGTATTGACTAGTCTTGCAGTGAATAAAAATTCATGTTCTCACCTTGTACTTGATAAGGGGGGAATTGATGGTATGCTACATGTTTGAAAATTTTTCAAGCGAGCCTCAGTTAGAGATAATTAGAGTTTTACTGCAACATCCTAGAGTTTGGTTTCAAAAGTCATATTCAAAGTTGTAGAAATGGTTGTTTTAATTTATGCTCTATGAGAATGAGCATGATTGCATGTTTTTGACATGCTGATATTTGTGAAGGAGAACTTACACTAACAGAAGATGTCATTTTAAGAATTGTTCCAAAGTTGATTTGTTTGAGGAACAACTATGATAGTTCCAAAGTTGATGGTCATCCTTAAACCATCATTGGTTGAGACCTTGTGTTCTCCCACATTTTTGTATCGTTTGTGGTTTTCTCTTAAAATCAACCATCCTTGGTTTATGGTAATCCTTTGAAAACCATTTCTGAGAGACATTCGGTTCTTGGTTGTGGTGAAAATTTTCATTTTTAGCTCTCATTCTTGGAATTTGATACATCCTGTTGGAACAGGGGTTCCTAGCCCTAATTTTGTCTAGTTTTGCAATATTTTTGTTATATTTGGTCTAGCGAAGGGGGTTAGGGGTGGGTCAAACCCCCAATGGATTGTAATGGGTCAAAAGGGTAGACCTAGTGTCCACAAACCATGGTTTGCAGACCACAGGATAAGCGCAGGCTAAGATGCTATAAATGAATGGGTAGATCAAGTCTAGAGGTAGGCTAAGATTGATTGATGCTAATTGCGAACTGTTGGGATCTGTTTTGGGTTGTAATTGGGTAAGGAATCTAATTGGCTGTGTGTGCGGAGATTTCAGTCCTACTATGTGCGAACCCCACTGGCTATGTGCGCGGGTTGGGAATTGGGTCTGTAAGTGGATTTTGGAAGCTAATTAATGATAAATATGTTTGATCGCATCTCTATCTTATAGAATGGTTATTTTCTTGATATTACAGTGATCCAGTTTGTTGATCAATATTGATGCACGTGTGGATGTGAAGGTATTATTAAGATCTGATTAGTAATATTTGTTTATGCTGTCCGTGGTTTATGAATTCCTGATTCTGCATGTACACTGTTACAGGTTCTGTGATAAGATTTCTTTTGCGCAAATATTATAGATCTTAAAAAGGCTGCCTCTATTAACCCCCTTTCTCTCAAGGTGTGGAAACCTGGTTCCAACACCCTCCCATACTACTTCGGGTGAGACCTTGGCCTGCGTAAGCAAGTCATTTCCGAAAGGGCCAGTAGTATATGGGTTTGTTGGAAAACCTTAAATCCAAACCTGGGTCAGGACCCTTTAAGCCAAAAAATGGTCTGGTTGCCAGGACCGGGAGAATTTTGAGAGAATTAGGGTAATACCATGAGGTTAGTGGCAGCCTGAGAAGTCTAGGCTTGAAGACTGGTTCGACAAATAGATCCAGGAATTTTCCTTAAAAGAGAATCGAAGTACAAGGATGGCCGTTGAAGAGTGGAAAAATAAGTATATCTTTACCGAAGTATATGAGATTTTCTTTGTAACCTTCACACATGAACTACAAGAGTGGTTAGCAAGGTTAGCAGAGTTCCAGACCTATGGGAAGAAAAATCAGGTTACGCAGTGGACTCCTGAACTGATTCGACAGTTGGAAAGGGCTGATAATAAAATCACTCGGACTGTAGATCACTCGGTGGATAGTGTTTTGGGAGGATTCGTAATGGAATTCACAGTTGATCAATTCATATCTTATTTTGAAGCTGAGCGGAGGTTCTTAAAAGGGTTCAGAGGTAAGTTTTTGAAAACGTTGCCGCTACTAATTAAGATACTATTATGCGAAAAAGGTGTGTTGTGAAGTCACACCACATGAATGACCTACGATCATAATGAAAGTACAACACGAAACAGTAAATGTTGCAAGTTTAACCAAGAAGTGGATAGATTGGTATATAGTTTCCTAAGAGAGTCACCGACATATGCAGAAACTAGTCCGATGATACCCCACTGTTAAACCCGCGAAAGGGCAAGAACTCTCCTATCCCACCACCACCCCCAAAAGATGACATGCCAACGCACATGAAGCTACCCACCTTTAAGGGTGTGGGGGACGAGGATATGACCGATTTTGGTTCGTAGCAGAATCAGTATGGATTGCGCAGAATTTTTCTAGCGATGCTGTAAAAAGGGCACAACTATCCCTAGCATTTGAGGGAAGAGACTTGGATTGGTTCATGAGGTAGGTTGGCAGCACATGGATCCGTCAATATAGGAAATTAAGGATTCCTTAAAAAAACAGTTTCGGAAGCCAAAGTCCTATGCTCAACTGGTGATCGACTTAAAATATTTTTGACAAGGACCTACAGAATCGGTATGGGAGGCCGATCAACGGCTGAAGAAAGTTATCAGGGATGGGGATTTTAATTATGAAGATAGATAACAGAAAAAATGGTTCATTGCCATGTTATTACCACACTTGCATGGACCCATGGGCTGGCAGATGATTGATACACAAGAAAAGGCCCTATAAATTTTCATGAAGCTAGAAGCTGCGCTAAGGGACGATGCTCAGTTTGGGGTATAGCAGATCCAAGGAAAGTTGGAGGAAATGCACCTAGAAATCCATAATATATGAAAATAATGAGGAAAAGAAGCCAACACAGACATCTGGTGCATACAGTGCAGAGTGTCAGGTCACACCAAGGATCAGTGTCCTCTGCAATTAGACTACATGCAGGCTAGGTGACCTAACCCGTTACACCCCAAAGAGGCTGCGGGACCAAGCAACCCCACGTTATGGTGCACTTATTGTCGCGTAGTTGGACTGCATGATACAAACCACTACCCCTGGATCGGTGCATATGTCCCAGAATTGAAGCACCAGTGGTGCAAATTCTTCTCGTCTGTAGGACATGATGAGCACACCTGTCAGACATATGATTTGATGATAGATATAGGAAACCTGTAGAGGGTAAGAGCTGACCCATCCACACCACTATCTCCCTCTGGTCAGGAAGGCTCCCTGGTAAGAGGCCCGGGGGGGGGGGGAAGAGGTGGAAGCACAGGATGTGGAAGAGGACAACTAATCTGTGATAACTATGGAGAAGTGAGACACTTTGCAAGGGATTGCCCGAATCCTGCACAAAAATCTTGCAAGTATTGCAGAAAGTTAGATCATGTGATCGAAGATTGTCCTGTAATAATAGCAAAGATGCAGGAAAAGTAGCAAACGCTGATGCAGAATGTGCAAGGGTTAAGGCAGAACCATGCGATGAGGGGCCTAGTATTAACATAATTGCGCGTAGTGGCATGACCATAGGAGGAGCTGAGGAAAAAGCTGTAGCCGAACCACTTATTAGAAAAGACGCTAGAAAAAGGGAAAGCGTGGACTTACAGAAAGAAAAAGAAACCTTCCTTGAAGCTGGAAAAGAATTGACCAAAAATGAGGCATATACCTCCAAGACCCCAACGGACCTGAAAGCAGATGAAGAAGTGAAGTCGTTCCTACAGGCATGTATGAAGTTACTATGCAACTAGAAGGCGGTCAAGAACCTCCAAGCATTGATAGACAACTGCGTAGAAAATATTTCCCCACCAACAGAAGTAAGAGATGTCAACAAATTTTATAAGCATAAGAAGAGGACCATTCGGGAAATGTGTGTTGGAATATGATGCAAAGTGTTGTCCTTGATGGAAACCCACTTGATGAAGATGATGGAAACCTACTTGATGAAGTTACTCCTGTTTATTAATGATGTAAATCTAATGTATCTACAGAGCAGCTCTGATGAAATAATGAAAGGAATTTCAGTATGTGCAAGAATAATGATGAAAAAGGTATGTCACAAGGCATACGCAGTTTTGTCAAAGAGAAGTCGCGTATGTACGCGGAAAAGTACGTGTCAAGTCGCGTATGCCCTATTGCGCTCTAAATCTCTAAAACCAGGGAAATTTACCATGGTATTGACCCATTGTTTTGAGCGCTTGATTATCTATTTGATCCCGTCCAGAAATACCATTGGTGTGGTGTGGTTTTGAATCATGGTATTGACAAAGGCCAAATCTATTTAAGGAGAAGAATTTAATTGTGCAAGAGGGGGACAGTGTCTGGGCTTTAATGAATAATTCACTCTGAAGTTAATCTGTATGGTTGAACTCTGTTCTTAATCAATAGATCTGAATCTTTGATGCACCTGTGAATATGATGAAGGTTCAAAATCTCTAGATCTGAAAAAGATGAATCTCTAGGATGATTTGAAAAGAAGGAATGAAGACCTGACACAAATCTGTTGAAGATCTTGAAGAAATCTGGGTAAGTTCATAGATCTGGTCTGTTGTGCAAAGTTTATCTTTTATAGATCTATACGCAGGTTCAGTTCGTGAAAAATGCGTGTATACGCGGATCTGTTTAAACAAAGGCGCGTATGGACAGTTAGGGTTATTTTGGTAAATGCACAGATGTATATGCGGCTTCGCTTCATGAAAAGCGTGTATATACGTGGGTATGATTAAATAAAAGCGCATATGATATCTGATCTAATGGTTGTTCAAGGTTGAATGTGTTTCTGCATATTTATTCTGAAGTCCGAGTTATCTCTGATATTCTGGTTACATTGGTTTCACTGTTCTGTTTAAAGCAATGGGAAAAAGATGTTTGTTGATAAGTGAAGGATTGTGTTGAAGCTGTTTGATCCAGTTTGAAAATTGATGATTAAGGCATAACCTGTTAAGTGTAAGTCAAATGTGTGATCAAGGAACTAAAGTTGTCTTTAGTTCAAAAGAATGTGTGGTTCGTGATCTTGATACAGGTAAAACAATTATAAAAGGAAAAATAACTCCAAGCAACCTGTATGTATTGAAGAATTACAAGGAACAATGTTACTTGAGTAAATCTTTCGAAAACTGGCTATGGCATAGAAGGTTGGGGCATCTAAGCTTCTCTCAAATCAGCAAATCAAGCAAACTTAATGTTGTTCGTGGTCTTCCCAATATTTCTCTACCTGAAAGTATCATATGCAAATCCTGTCAATTCGGTAAGCAAACCAGAGTGCAATTCAATGCCAAGGAAGGATCATCAAGTAAGCCTCTTGAACTCATTCATACTGACATATGTGGACCTATGAGGAAAAAGTCACCACGTGGTGAAGAATACTATATCTTATTTATTGATGATTTCTCTAGAATGTGTTGGATTGGGTTGATTAAACACAAAGATGAGGCATTTGAAAAATTTCAGATCTTCAAAGCACTGGTTGAAAATGAATTAGATCTAAAAATCAAGTGTCTTAGATCTGATCGAGGAGGAGAATATACAACAGATGAATTCCTTGAATATTGTGAACAACATGGCATAAAAAGACAGTTTTCTGTAGCTGGCACTCCACAACAAAATGGCGTAGCAGAAAGAATGAATAGAACCGTTCAACAAATGGCTAGAGCTATGCTTGATGATTCCGGAACACCTGACACCTTTTGGGGAGAAGCAGCACATACAACGGTAAATATTCTTAACAAGGCACATGTTCGTGTAAATAGTAATAAAACACCATATGAACTCTGGTATGGTAATCCTCCCTCTGTGAAGCATTTTAGAGTTTTTGGAAGCAAATTATTTATCAAAAATAATGATGAAAAACTTGGGAAGTTTGAACCTAGAGCAGATGAAGGAATACTTCTTGGGTACTCCTCTAGGAGTAGAGCATATAAATGTTACAATAAAAGACTCCAGAAAATTGTTGAATGTATTGATGTTGTTATTGATGAGTCTCCTGCAGCCCCAAAAGAAGAAAAACAAACAACAAATGAAGATGATGAAGACTTATGTCCTTCTACATCAAATAGCAATGATATAGATAGTGAAGCCAATGAAGAACCTGAAAATGATTTATCTGAAAAAGCTCCATCCAAATATGTTCAAAATAATCATCCAGAATCTCAAATTTTGGGAGATAAGGGATTAGGTGTACAAACAAGGAGGACCCTTGTGGGATCTTCTAGCTATCTGGCATTTCTATCCACTATTGAACCACACAATGTCAATCAAGCTATCAAAGATGAATGTTGGGTTCAAGCCATGAATGAAGAGCTTGATCAAATTGAAAAGAATCACACTTGGGAATTAGTTCCAAGACCTCATAAAAAAAATGTCATTGGAACTAAATGGATATTCAAAAACAAGTTAAATGAGAATGGGGATGTTGTAAGAAAGAAAGCTAGACTTGTTTGCAAGGGGTATACTCAACAAGAAGGTATAGAATTTGAAGAAACTTTTGCTCCTGTAGCTAGACTTGAAGCCATAAGAATGTTTCTTGCTTTTTCAAGTTTTCAACAAATCAAAGTCTATCAAATGGATGTTAAATCTGCATTGATCAATGGTGATCTAGAAGAAGAAGTTTATATAGAACAACCATAAGGATTCATTTTGGGAAATGACAAAAATCTTGTTTTTAGACTTAAAAAGGCTCTATATGGTCTCAAACAAGCTCCAAGGGCATGGTATTATCGTCTTGACAAATATCTTCATCAACAAGGATTTTCAAAGGGGTCTGTTGATAGCAAATTATACACAAAAATTGAAAATGATAAACTGTTGATTGTGGTTGTTTATGTTGATGATATCATTTTTGGAAGTAATGAAGAATCTATGATTCAGAAATTTGCTTCTGTCATGCAGCAAGAATTTGAAATGTCTTTACTTGGGGAACTAACATTCTTCCTTGGCTTGCAAGTGCATCAAACTACAGATGGTATATTCTTATCACAAGCAAAATACCTTAAGAAAATTCTGAAAAAGTATGGCATGGAAGAGTGCAAACCTGTAAGTACACCAATGATAACCGGATGTAATCTCAGTTCTCATGATGATTCTCCCACGGTGAATCAACCAGAATACAGATCTATGATTGGAAGTCTTCTATATCTCACTGGGACTAGACCGGACATTATGCATGCAGTTGGGATTGTTGGACGATTCCAAGCTAATCCAAAAGAGTCTCACCTTCAGGCTGTCAAAAGAATATTCAAATATCTACAAGGAACTCAAGAATTTGGACTATGGTATCCAAAGAATGCTGATCTTACTCTTCATGCTTACACTGATGCAGATTGGGCTGGAAATGTTGATGATCGGAAAAGCACTAGTGGTGGTGCATTCTATATGGGGCCCCGGTTAGTATCTTGGTTCAGCAAGAAGCAAAACTCTATTGCTTTATCTACAACAGAAGCAGAATACGTGGCTGCTGCATCATGTTGCACTCAACTTCTTTGGATGATGCAAACCTTACAAGATTTTCAAATCAAATGTTCACCACCTATCTCCATTATGTGTGATAATACAAGTGCCATAAGTATCTCAAAGAATCCTGTTATGCATTCGAAGACCAAGCACATTCCCATCAAGTATCACTTCTTACATGAACAAGTGCTTGAACAGAAGGTGAAGTTGGAGTATGTTCCCTCCAAAGAACAAGTTGCTGATATCTTTACCAAACCTCTACCCAGGGAAGCGTTTGAATATCTCAGACAGAAGCTGGGAGTAGTATCTGCTGTGCAGAAAATCAGAACAGCTTAAAATTCAGAAGTTTAAATTGGATACGCGGGTTTCCTGAAAGACAGTCGCATATATATGCGAGTTCATACAAAGAAAACCGTGTATGGTTGGTTGCTGACAAATTTTTTTTGGGGTCAACATTCTTCAGCACAACTGCAGTGCTGTTTGGTATCTCTGACACTGTTTGGTATCTCTGGTGGTGTTACAGTTCTCATAATTCTGTTTCATTCTCTGATGATTTGAAAAAGATGCCTTGATGATTTGTTGTTGAAAGTGTTCAGGATGCACAAACTAAGGGGAAGCCTTTGTCATATGGAAAGGATGCTTGGATGCATAGGTTCAGAGGGAGCATCAGCCTTGCTGAGTGTAATGCATTGTTGGCATTATGATGATTCTGAAATATGATCTCTCTTTTGAGGTCTTGTTGGTATTGGTCATAAAAGGTCATAATTGAAATTTGTTGTAAAGGTCATGATGAGACTGATGATGTAAATTGTAATATTCAGTCATGTAAGGACTTGTTCAAATTTGTAAACCCACTTGGATGGGTAGTTGAGTCAAAATGTGTAAACCCTCTTGGTTGGGTATTTGTGTCTCTTATGTAAATCCACTTGGTTGGATCTTTGATGTAAGTATGAGTCCTTGGTGATAGGAAAGGTCATAGAGTCATGTACTTCATTGTAGAATATGTTTGAAGACTCAACATGAACTCAGGGGGAGCATGGTAACTTCAGTACACATCCAATCTACAACGCTCTACATGAGGAGAAATATCTTGTGTTGGTTTTGATCCGCCCTTTGCCGTTGATGTCAAAGGGGGAGAGTAACATGGTGTTTTAATAAGGGGAGAGTAACATGGTTATTGTATAATGGTTAGAATCAATGTATCCATCTGTTGTGATGATCAAACACCATCGTGGTTGCCATCAAGTCCAAAGGGGGAGATTGTTGGAAATATGATGCAAAGTGTTGTCCTTGATGGCAACCCACTTGATGAAGATGATGGCAACCTACTTGATGAAGTTACTCCTGTTTATTAATGATGTAAATCTAATGTATCTACAGAGCAGATCTGATGAAATAATGAAAGGAATTTCAGTATGTGCAAGAATAATGATGAAAAAGGTATGTCACAAGGCATACGCGGTTTTGTCAAAGAGAAGTCGTGTATGTACGCGGAAAAGTACGTGTCAAGTCGCGTATGCCCTATTGCGCTCTAAATCTCTAAAACCAGGGAAATTTACCATGATATTGACCCATTTTTTTGAGCGCTTGATTATCTATTTGATTCCCATCCAGAAATACCATTGGTGTGGTGTGGTTTTGACTCATGGTATTGACAAAGGGCAAATATATTTAAGGAGAAGAATTTCATTGTGCAAGAGGGGGAAAGTGTCTGGGCTTTAATGAATACTTCACTTTGAAGTTAATCTGTATGGTTGAAGTCTGTTCTTAATCAATAGATCTGAATCTTTGATGCACCTTTGAATATGATGAAGGTTCAAAATATCTAGATCTGAAAAAGATGAATCTCTAGGATGATCTGAAAAGAAGGAATGAAGACCTGGCGCAAATCTGTTGAAGATCTTGAAGAAATATGGGTAAGTTCAGAGATCTGGTATGTTGTGCAAAGTTTATCTTTTATAGATCTATACGTAGGTTCAGTTCGTGAAAAACACGTGTATATGCGGATCTGTTTAAACAAAGGCGCGTATGGACAGTTAGGGTTATTTTGGTAAATGCACAGATGTATACGCGGCTTCACTTCATGAAAAGCGCATATATACGCGGGTCTGATTAAATAAAAGCGCGTATGATATCTGATCTAATGGTTGTTCAAGGTTGAATGTGTTTCTGCATATTTATTCTGAAGTCTGGGTTATCTCTGATATTCTGGTTACAGTGGTTTCACTGTTCTGTTTGAAGCAATGGGAAAAGGATGTTTGTTGATAAGTGAAGGATTGTGTTGAAGCTGTTTGATCCAGTTTGAAAATTGATGAAGCGTGGTCTGCAGTGGATCTGAGGGTTGAAGCCTTCAGTCTGAAAGTAGAAGCTTTCTACTAGTAGAGGCTGGTGTTAATATCAGGGGGTAGTAGCTCCCTTCCAAGTGAGGCTGGTAAATGAGAGCAGGGGGTTGTTGCTCCCTTCCAGGAGAGGCTGGTAAACAAGAGAAGGTTATAGGCTTCTGCAGGTGGGTGCCTGTGTGCTGGTATGAGTCTGCGCCAGTACATGATTGTAAGAAGTTTTCTTAATAATAAAGATTGAAGACTGAGACAATGATAGCGGTGGTTTTCTCCCGAATTGGGTTTCCACCTAAAATCCTGGTGTTCATGTGTGTTGCTTATATGTGATGATTATTCTGTTCTTTTTGCACCTGTTTACTGTTCTCTAAACATCTGATGAATAAGTAATGCAATGATCTAAGTCAAGTTTTAAATGCATAATTAGTTGACTGGATATACGCGAGTTCTGTAAAGGATATCCACGTATATACACGAGTTGGCTTCAGGAAAGTAGCGTATGGGTTTTTAAGAAAGAAATATCAAAGTTTTATTGTCTACAGTAAATACTGATTCACCCCCCCCCCCTCTCAGTATTTTTCCCAACAATTGGTATCAGAGCAGGTCCTTCTGAAAAAGCTTAACCGCTAGGAGGAAGATCAAGCAAGATGAGCAATCAAGAGGGAACAGCATCTACCAAGCCTCCGCTCTTCAACATAAGTAATTTAATCTTCTGGAAAATAAGGATGAGATCCTATCTTCAGTCTATGGGAGCAGATATATGGGCTATTGTTGAACAAGGATATCAATATCCAACCACTGTACCAACAGATGCAACAGAAAAGAAGAATTATGAGACAAATGCAAAAGTGGTCAATGCTCTATTGGGGAGTCTAACTGAATCATAATTTTTCAAGGTCATGCCGCTGAATACAGCAAAGGAAATATAGGACAAAATCATTCTAAGTTATGAAGGTGATGCAAAGGTAAAAAGTGAAAAACTCCAAACTCTCAGAATAGAATATGAAAAATTAAAGATGCATAGTGATGAGAGTATTGCTAGTTTCTTTTTACGTCTTGATGACATTGTAAATCGTATGAGAAATCTGGGAGAAACAATAGCCGAATCTACTTTGGTTGAGAAAATTCTACGATCACTAACGGCAAAATTTGAGTCAAAAGTTTCTGCTCTTGAAGAAAAACAGGATCTTCAAAATCTTATTGTGGTGCAGCTTCATGGCATACTAACTGCTTATGAAATGAGAAGAGGAGGACCATCTGAAGTCAAAGAAGTCGTTTTTAGAGTTTCTACAAAAGGGAAAGGAGTACAAGAAGCAGAAGGATCAGGATATATCTCAGAAGAAGATGAGGTAAATTTTGTAAAGAATATTCAACTTGGCACAGGACGGTTTAGAGGTAAGCTTCCTTTCAAATGTTTTAATTGTTGAAGAGTTGGTCATTATGCTGATAAGTGTCCTCATAAAGAAACACCTACAAAAGGGAAGGAAGTAGCAAGAAGAAATAAGAACCGGTCTAGCACTAGAAAAAGTTGCTATACTCATGAAGACAGTGATGGGTTATCTGATAGTGAGGAAGAAGGTGAAGAAGATCTTAGAATTCTCATGGCATTTGAAAATGAATCTAAAGAAGAAAAGGATACTTTTATGGATGCTCTAGAGGACAATGACTTTCTTAATGAAAACAATCAACTCAAAATATGCTTAGAAGAAAGTAAAATAATCATAGAGACTCTGAAAAAATAGATTGAAGAAGAGAAGAAGCACAATGAAAAATTAGAATGTGAAGTGGTAAGTCTAAGAAAAGAACTTGAGAAAGTAAAGACTCTAAATCTTAGATTTGCTAAAGGATCTGAAACCTTAGATGAGATTATCAAGGTACAACGTTCTCCTCTTATAAAGACGGTCTTGGATATACGGAGAATCTTCTCGAGCTTTAGCACGAATTATCTGAAAGCAGCCACAACTAGTTCACTACATTCAGCCACTCGGCAAGGGAACAAAGGATCTTTACAGGTAAAGCATGATCATCTCAAATCAAGGAACACTAACAGGGAGATCTTTCAAAAAGGCTACAACCAACAGGTAAATTCAAATAGAAGATTTCATGATCGCGGAAATTTCTATTTCAATGGACAATGCTTCTCATGTCACAATTTTGGTCATAAAGAATACGAATACGAAGAAAAGTTCAACCAAAAGAACATGGTCCTTAAAACTCCAAAGTATGGAAAAAGAAGGAATTACAGGTTGAAAATTGTGGCATAGCGTTATTTGCAGAAGCTGAAGAAAATCAATGGTACATTGATAGTGGATGCTCAAGACACATGATAGGTGACAAAAACAAACTTCTTTCATATAGTTCTCTAGATAAGGAAAATAATGTTACATTTGGAAATGATACTCCTGCGGTCATTAAAGGAAAAGGGTTTGTTTTTACAAAAGAAAAGGTGAAAGCTAATGATGTCATGTATGTGGATGGATAAAAGCATAACCTGTTAAGTGTAATTCAAATGTGTGATCAAGGAACTGAAGTTGTCTTTAGTTCAAAAGAATGTGTGGTTCGTGATCTTGATACAGGTAAAAAAATTATAAAAGGAAAAAGAACTCCAAGCAACCTGTATGTATTGAAGAACTGCAAAGATCAATGTTACTTGAGTAAATCTTCAGAAAACTGGCTATGGCATAGAAGGTTGGGGCATCTAAGCTTTTATCAAATAAACAAATCAAGCAGACTTAATGCTGTTTGTGGTCTTCCAAATATTACTCTACCTAAAAGTATCATATGCAAATCTTGTCAATTCGGTAAGCAAACCAGAGTGCAATTTAATGCCAATGAAGGATCATCAAGTAAGCCTCTTGAACTCATTCATACTGACATATGTGGACCTATGAGAAAAAAGTCACCACATGGTGAAGAATACTATATCTTATTTATTGATGATTTCTCTAGAATGTGTTGGATTGGGTTGATTAAACACAAAGATGAGGCATTTGAAAATTTTCAGATCTTCAAAGCACTGGTTGAAAATGAATTAGATCTAAAAATCAAGTGTCTTAGATCTGATCGAGGAGGATAATATACATCAGATGAATTCCTTGAATATTGTGAACAACATGGCATAAAAAGACAGTTTTTTGTAGCTGGCACTCCACAAAAAAATGGCGTAGCAGAAAGAATGAATAGAACCGTTCAACAAATGGCTAGAGATATGCTTGATGATTCCGGAACACCTAACACCTTTTGGGGAGAAGCAGCACATACAGCGGTAAATATTCTTAACAAGGCACATGTTCGTGTAAATAGTGATAAAACGCCATATGAACTCTGGTATGGTAATCCTCCCACTGTGAAGCATTTTAGAGTTTTTGGAAGCAAATGCTTTATCAAAAATAATGATGAAAAACTTGGCAAATTTGAACCTAGAGAAGATGAAGGAATACTTCTTGGGTACTCCTTTAGGAGTAGAGCATATAAATGTTACAATAAAAGACTTCGGAAGATTGTTGAATGTATTGATGTTGTTATTGATGAGTCTCCTACAACCCTAAAAGAAGAAAAACAAACTACAAATGAAGACGATGGTGACTTATGTCCTTCTACATAAAATAGCAATGATATAGACAGTGAACCCAATGAAGAACCTGAAGATGATTTATCTGAAAAAGCTCCATCCAGATATGTTCAAAAGAATCATCCAGAATATCAAATTTTGGGAGATAAGGAATCAGGTGTACAAACAAGAAGGACTCTTGTGGGATCCTGTAGCTATATGGCATTTATATCCACTATTGAACCACACAATGTCAATCAAGCTAGAAAAGATGAATGTTGGGTTCAAGCCATGAATGAAGAGCTTGATCAAATTGAAAAGAATCACACTTGGGAATTAGTTCCAAGACCTCATAACAAAAATGACATTGGAACTAAATGGATATTCAAAAACAAGTTAAATGAGAATGGGGATGTTGTAAGAAACAAAGCTGGACTTGTTTGCAAGGGGTATACTCAACAAGAAGGTATAGACTTTGAAGAAAATTTTGCTCCTGTAGCTATACTTGAAGCCATAAGAATGTTTCTTGCTTTTTCAAGTTTTCAACACATCAAAGTCTATCAAATGGATGTTAAATCTGCATTCCTCAATGGTGATCTAGAAGACGAAGTTTATATAGAACAAACAGAAGGATTCATTTTGGGAAATGACAAAAAACTTGTTTGTAGACTTAAAAAGGCTCTATATGGTCTCAAACAAGCTCCAAGGGCATGGTATTATCATCTTGACAAATATCTTCATCAACAAGGATTTTCAAAGGGGTCGGTTGATAGAAACTTATACACAAAAATTGAAAATGATAAACTATTGATTGTGGTTGTTTATGTTGATGATATCATTTTTGGAAGTAATGAAGAATCTATGAGTCAGAAATTTGCTTTTGTCATGCAGCAAGAATTTGAAATGTCTTTACTTGGGGAACTAACATTCTTCCTTGGCTTGCAAGTGCATCAAGCTATGAGATGGTATATTCTTATCACAAGAAAAATACCTTAAGCAAATTAGAAAAAGTATGGAATGGAAGAGTGAAAACACGTAAGTACACCAATAATCATAGGATGTAATCCTGAAGTTCTCAGGATGATTCTCCCACGGTGAATCAACCAGAATACAGATCGATGATAGGGAGTTTACTTTATCTCACTGGGACTAGACCAGACATTATGCATGCGGTTGGGATTGTTGGACGATTCCAAGCTAATCCAAAAGAGTCTCATCTTCAGGCTGTTAAAAGAATATTCAAATATCTTCAAGGAACTCAAGACTTTGGTCTATGGTATCCAAAGAATGCTGATCTTACTCTTCATGCTTACACTGATGCAGATTGGGCTGAAAGTGTTGATGATTGGAAAAGCACTAGTGGTGGTGCATTCTATATGGGACCCCGGTTAGTATCTTCGTTCAGCAAGAAGCAAAATTCTATTGCCTTATCTACAGCAGAAGCAGAATATGTGGCTGCCGCATCTTGTTGCACTGAACTCCTTTGGATGATGCAAACCTTACGAATTTTCAAATCAAATGTTCACCACCTATCTCCATTATGTGTGATAATACAAGTGCCATCAGTATCTCAAAGAATCCTGTTATGCATTCGAAGACCAAGCACATTCCCATAAAGTATCACTTCTTACGTGAACAAGTGCTTGAACAAAAGGTGAAGTTGGAGTATGTTCCCTCCAAGGAACAAGTTGCTGATATCTTTACCAAACCTCTGCCCAAGGAAGCGTTTGAATATCTCAAATAGAAGCTGGGAGTAGTCTCTGCTGTGCAGAAAATCA
The DNA here is from genome assembly GCA_034641835.2 of Pinus albicaulis. NCBI lineage: Eukaryota > Viridiplantae > Streptophyta > Pinopsida > Pinales > Pinaceae > Pinus > Pinus albicaulis. Next base: position 483,637,744 of record CM076580.1, read on the forward strand.
GAACAGCTTAAAATTCAGAAGTTTAAATTGGATACGCGGGTTTCCTGAAAGACAGTCGCGTATACACGCGAGTTCATACAAAGAAAACCGCGTATGGTTGGTTGCTAACAAATTTTGTTTGGGGTCAACATTCTTCAGCACAGCTGCAGTGCTATTTGGTATCTCTGATACTGTTTGGTATCTCTGGTGGTGTTCCAGTTCTCATAATTCTGTTTCTTTCTCTGATGATTTGAAAAATATGCCTTGATGATTTGTTGTTGAAAGTGTTCAGGATGCACAAACTAAGGGGGAGCCTTGGTCATATGGAAAGGATGCTTGGATGCACAGGTTCAAGGGGAGCATCAGCCTTGCTGAGTGTAATGCATTGTTGGCATTATGATGATTCTGAAATATGATCTCTCTTTTGAGGTCTTGTTGGTATTGGTCATAAAAAGTCATAATTGAAATTTGTTGTAAAGGTCATGATGAGACCGATGATGTAAATTGTAATATTCAGTCATGTAAGGACTTGTTCAAATTTGTAAAGCCACTTGGATGGGTAGTTGAGTCAAAATGTGTAAACCCTCTTGGTTGGGTATTTGTGTCTCTTATGTAAATCCACTTGGTTGGATCTTTGATGTAAGTATGAGTCCTTGGTGATAGGAAAGGTCATAGAGTCATGTACTTCATTGTAGACTATGTTTGAAGACTCAGCATGAACTCAGGGGGAGCATGGTAACTTCAGTACACATCCAATCTACAGCACTCTACATGAGGAGAAATATCTTGTGTTGGTTTTGATCCGCCCTTTTCCCTTGATGTCAAAGGGGGAGAGTAACATGGTGTTTGAATAAGGGGAGAGTAACATGGTTATTGTATAATGGTTAGAATCAATGTATCCATCTGTTGTGATGATCAAACACCATCGTGGTTGCCATCAAGTCCAAAGGGGGAGATTGTTGGCAATATGATGCAAAGTGTTGTCCTTGATGGCAACCCACTTGATAAAGATGATGCTTTGTCTACTTGATAAAGTTACTCCTGTTTATTAATGATGTAAATCTAATGTATCTACAGAGCATCTCTGATGAAATAATGAAAGGAATTTCAGTATGTGCAAGAATAATGATGAAAAAGGTATGTCACAAGGCATATGTGGTTTTGTCAAAGAGAAGTCGTGTATGTACGCGGAAAAGTACGTGTCAAGTCGCGTTACGTGTATGCCCTATTGCGCTCTAAATCTCTAAAACCAGGGAAATTTACCATGGTATTGACCCATTGTTTTGAGCGCTTGATTATCTATTTGATCCTGTCCAGAAATACCATTGGTGTGGTGTGGTTTTGACTCATGGTATTGACAAAGGCCAAATCTATTTAAGGAGAAGAATTTCATTGTGCAAGAGGGGGAAAGTGTCTGGGCTTTAATGAATACTTCACTCTGAAGTTAAGCTGTATGGTTGAACTCTGTTCTTAATCAATAGATCCGAATCTTTGATGCACCTGTGAATATGATGAAGGTTCAAAATCTCTAGATCTAAAAAGAAGGAATGAAGACCTGGCGCAAATCTGTTGAAGATCTTGAAGAAATCTGGGTAAGTTCATAGATCTGGTCTGTTGTGCAAAGTTTATCTTTTATAGATCTATACGCAGGTTCAGTTCGTGAAAAACGCGTGTATACGCGGATCTGTTTAAACAAAGGCGCGTATGGACAGTTAGGGTTATTTTGGTAAATGCACAGATGTATACGCGGCTTCGCTTCATGAAAAGCGCGTATATACGCGGGTATGATTAAATAAAAGCGCGTATGATATTTGATCTAATGGTTGTTCAAGGTTGAATGTGTTTCTGCATATTTATTCTGAAGTCTGGGTTATCTCTGATATTCTGGTTACAGTGGTTTCACTGTTCTGTTTGAAGCAATGGGAAAAGGAAGTTTGTTGATAAGTGAAGGATTGTGTTGAAGCTGTTTGATCTAGCTTGAAAATTGATGAAACGTGGTCTGCAGTGGATCTGAGGGTTGAAGCCTTCAGTCTGAAAGTAGAAGCTTTCTCCCAGTAGATGCTGGTGTTAATATCAGGGGGTAGTAGCTCCCTTCCAGGTGAGGCTGGTAAATGAGAGTAGGGGGTTGTTGCTCCCTTCCAGGAGAGGCTGGGAAACAAGAGAAGGTTATAGCCTTCTGCAGGTGGGTGCCTGCGTGCTGGTATGAGTCTGCGCCAGTACATGATTGTAAGAAGTTTTCTTAATAATAAAGATTGAAGACTGAGACAACGACAGCGTTGGTTTTCTCCCGAATTGGGTTTCCACCTAAAATCCTGGTGTTCATGTGTGTTGCTTATATGTGATGATTATTCTGTTCTTTCTGCACCTGTTTACTGTTCTCTAAACATCTGATGGATAAGTAATGCAATGATCTAAGTCAAGTTTTAAATGCATAATTAGTTCACTAGATATACGTGAGTTCTGTAAAGGCTGCCCTCGAACAACTGATCAACAAGCTCTGTGAGGACATTCCTAACGTCATTCCTGCTACCGCTGAACCCCAAGCTAAGGTCGAAGGTTTGGTCGCTACATTGAAGACATCCCAGAACAAGGTACAGGATGTCAAGGCTGAGTTCGAACTTCAGCTCACATATTTACAGGCCAAGCTACAGCCTGAGACCCCTCCAAAGGTACGTGCCCAGCGTGCTGCATTGGTTATAGAAGACGCGAACAATATAACAATGCAGATCAGTCAGGGTGTCACTCTGCTTGAGAAGTCTATGGAATTATGGTCGTAAGTGCAGCACGAACCTCTCCTCCACGAGATTGATCAGGAGTTAACACAGAAGGAGCACAACTTTGAGCAAATAGAAGTTACAATGGCCACTCTAGTCCTAGCCCAACGCTTAGCACGTCTCAAGACCGGCCATGCACTTCGCACATATATTATGGGGTTGCGGCGCAAGAAACAGGTACTCAGTGACCATCTCACGCCATGGTCGGATGACACCCTCAAGCTATCTCAGGACTTAGATGGGGTGGTGAAACAATTGAACCAGACTCTTGACGACGTCACCGCTACTATGGAAGGACCGATCTCGCAAAAACTGGTGGACATTCCACAGACTGCTGTAGCGCAAAGGCTTCACATTTTTCCTCTGCTCACAACCGCACTGGAACAACTCAAGGAACGAATGAAGACCTCACCGGTGCTGTGACTCGGGACGAGTCACATGATTGTGTTGGGCAACTGTTGGAGCGGTGGATTCCTAGCCCTAATTTTGTCCATTTTTGCAATAGTTTTGTAATATTTTGTCTAGTGAAGGGTGTTTGGGGTGGGTCAAACCCCCAATGGATTGTAATGGGTCAAAAGGGTAGACCTAGGGTCCGCAAACCATGGTTTTTAGACCATAGGATAAGTGTAGGCTAAGGTGCTATAAATAGATGGGTAGATCAAGTCTAGAGGTAGGCTAAGATTGATTGATGCTAATTGCGAATTGTTGAGATCTGTTTTGGGTTGTAATTGGGTAATGACTCCGGCTGGCTGTGTGCGCGGAGATCCTTAGTCCTACTGTGTGCGGACCCCACTGGCTGTGTGTGCGGGTTGGGAATTGGGTCTGTAAGTGGATTTTGGAAGCTAATGAAAGATAAATCTCTTTTATGGCATCTCTGTGTTATAGACTGGTTATGTTCTTGATATTACAGTGATCCAGTTTGTTGATCAATATTGATGCACATGTGGATGCGAAGGTATTAATGAGATCTGATTAGTAATAGTTGTTTATGCTGTTTGTGGTTTATGAATTCGTCATTCTGCACGTACACTATTAAAGGTTCTGCGATAAGATTTCTTCTGCACAAATATGATAGATCTTAACAAGGCCACGTCTATTAACCCCCTTTCTCTCAGGGTGTGGAAACCTGGTTCTAGAACACTCCCATACTACTTCGGGTGAGACCTTGGCTACACAAGCAGGTCATTGCTAAAAGGGATACTAATATAGGGGTTTGTTGGCAAACCTTAAATCTGAACCTGGGTCAGGACACCTCAAGCCAACACATCCCTTTAGATTAAGGGGGGAATGTTAGACACCTAATTCTCAGGTTATAGTTTGGGTTAATGTGTGATGGTGATTAGTTATTAGAATCCAATAAAACCTAGAAAGTTAATCAACGATTTTCTTGTTGTATTAATATGTACACATTGTACATCATTCTTTGTGTGATCATTATAATAAAGCTGTTTTCATTTTCCACCAAATTGTGTGTTTAACAAACCCAATTTTGAAAATTGGGGATCAATGAATAAAAAATACTATATGTACTCAGGAAATTTTCAAAATGGGTATAAGGTGTCTATGCACGCAACAAAAATTGTAAAAACTCAATTTCTTGTCTAACTCTTTTTTGGAAATCCAACAATATGACATCTAACACTTTTTGGGAACCCAACAATATTGTATAACTTATGGATGTATAATTTATATTATAATTTTTAGTGAAATTGTGGCTTCATGTTGCTTTATTATGTATTTTTGAATATATAAAAATATTTAAAGTTTAATGATTTTTTTTCTAAACTATTTCTCATAAGCTATTTTTTCTTAAAATAGAAATTAGAAATTGCAAATTTTGTATGGAAAAAACTGCAAATGTGAACCCAATTTTTAAAATTGGGAATCAAAGAATAAAAAATACTATATGTACTTAGAAAATTTTCAAATTGGGGATAAAGTGCCTATGCACACAACAAAAATGGAAAAAACGCAATTTATTGTCAAACATTTTTTCGACAATCCAATAATATCTAACTCTTTTTGGGAATCCAACAATATTGTATAATATATGGATGTATAATTTATATTAACTTATAGTGAAATTGTGAGTTCATGTTGTTTATAATTTATTACGATGTTGTGGTTTCATGTTGTTTTATTATGGGGTTTTGAATGTATACATTATTTTAACATGGATTTTTTAATATATAAATAGATTTAAAGTTTAATGAGAATTTCAATGAATAAATATTTTTTCATAGGTTTTTGAATGCATAAATAGTTTTTATAATAGTTTATTTATTTATTTATTTATAGGTGTGGAACATGCAAAGTCTATTCCACATGTTCCTCCTTCCACACATATCCCCGCTTATTCACACATATATGACAAATGGTTGTGAATAAAAAAAGGATGATTCAAATGTCCCACATATATGACAAATGGTTGTGAATAAAAAAAGGATGATTCAAATGTCCCATGAAAAGCTTTGTCATACCCAATATTGCCACTGTTTTAAGCCACATGATGTATATATGGTGGTGTTCTTCTTGAGACTGTGGAAGGTGATGAATGTTAATTGTTAAGTGCTACTATAATTTTGAAATAAATATATTTAATAATAATAATAATAATAATAAAATCAAAATTGTTTTTTTCATTATTATAATTAATTTTGGATAAATAGTGTATGAGCATATGTGATTTTTTGGGGAAAACTTTATAAAGATAGATAAATGAGATAAAAAGTAAAAATGAATTTTCAAAAGTTTAAAATGAAATAAGAGGTATTGCAACCATCTTTCCTAATGGTATTTGTTCATGTGATAAGGAAGAAAAATTATATTTGATTATTGTTGGTGTTGCCATGCCTTGCTATATAGCTACACCATCTTCTCTCTAGAAGTGAAAGGGTAAACAAATTATGTATAAAAAATCTTTTGGATCCATAATGTAATGCAGTGAAGCACAAAGTTTCATATTTTCATTGATCTTGGTTTGTCATCCATTTAAAATGATATTCTTGAATGCTATACCTTTATTTTCCTTTATTTATTTATTTGTTTTTAAATTTGTTCTGCTTACGGATATTTTAAGTTAACATGATAGAAAAATGGGGAGTCAATTTTGCATTGGGAACACTTTTTATTTTTTCTTTAAAATCTTGTAAGTTTTTTTCCCTTAAAATAGATTTTAGAAATTTCAAGTATTGTACGGAAAAAATTGCAATTGTGAACCCAATTTTTAAAATTGGGGATCAAAGAAGAAAAATGCTACTTGGAAAAATTTCAAATTGGGAAAAATGAGTCTATGTGCGCAACAAAATTGTAAAAACCTAATTTATTTTCTATTTATCTTTTTGCAATATATGATATGTAAGTCTTTTTGGGAACCCAAAGTTATTTTACAATATATGGATGTATAATTTATAATATAATTTTTAATGAAATTGTGTAATCATTTTTATAATTTATTTAGATATTATGGTTTCATGTTCTTTTACTATGAATTTTGAATGTATATATAGTTTTTAATAGATTTTGAATATATAAATATATTTAAGGTTTAATGGATTTTTGAACTTATAAATAGGGTTTAATAAATTTTTGAATGTATAAATAGTTTTTGTTATAGATTTATGATGTATAATTTATTTTTATTATGGATTTTTGAACTTATAAATAGGGTTTAATGATTTTTTTCAATGTATAAATAGTTTTTAATGGATTTTTGAAAGTAGAAATGGGTTTTAATGAGTTTTTAAATGTATAAATAGTTTTAATAATATTTTTTGTTATAGTTATTTTTTAAGATCACTATTTTTTTTAAGCTACATGATGAATACAGATCCATCAGATGCAAGATCACCACTTTTTTTTAAGCCACATGATGAATACATGGAAATGTTCTCCTTGAGATTGGGAAAGGCGATGAATGTTGATTGTGAAGTGCTACTAGAATGTTGAAATAAATATTCAATGATTATGATATAATTAAATTGTGCTTAATAATAATAATAATGAAATCAAAATTGTTTTTTAATAATTAATGTTGGATAAATAATGTACAATCATATGGTTGACATTGGGAAAATTCCCAACTACAATGATTGAGTATTGGCCTGATCAGGGTCCCAATTACACCCCTATTCATTTTATTTGACAGTATAATATCCGAAACAAAGTCCTAGTTTCTTATTCTACTATAAGACTAAACTATATGAATGCTAAAATTAAAAATAAATTAGGGAAAAAAAAATGACATAAGTTAATATTTACAATTAACTACAAAAAAAGATACAAATTGCTTTGTGTGCGTGTAAGTTGCCTGAATAAATTAACAACAAGAGGGGTGAGTGGAGGGAATGGGGAATCATTCACACATATTATTAATAAAAAAACTATGAATGTTTGACTTAAACTCAAATATGGGTCTATTTAACCAAACATAATAGTTTTTGGTGTTTTTTTTCAAAAGCTTATGAACAACTGACTTATATATAGATTTTTAAATATTTTATATTTTTATTGCATGAAATTTAACTAAAATTAAATAACATAAATAAAACTATTTTAAAAACCAGAGAAACTCATACAACTATAGTTTGAATATAAAAAATTAATGTCAATGAATCAGGGAAAATTTTAAGAACCTCCATAAGTTTATACATATAATAAATGTGTGAATCCCCATGATACATAGGAAAAATGGAAGGCAATTTTATTAATAATATAATATGTATATATAAGTTTTTTGGTGAATCGCTCACCAAATTATATTATCTTGTAAAATCATGGTGAATCTCTAGTACAAAATGGCAAATCACTAATAAATCCAAAGGTTTTTGTAGTCTCTTGGCACCAAGAGGGCATTCAAGAAGAAACTATAAAATAACTTGATTACATTGCAGGCGAATTAGAAGAGCTTGAGTAGTTACCATCAAACGTGCCACACTAGTGACTAAAACATACAGTTTTGGAACCAACAATTTCCACCTAAAAATCAATTTCAAAAGCGATAGTGCAATGATAGTTTAATTACTCTCTAAATTTATAAAGATTGGATGTTGGAGAAGCATATTTAATGGATCAATTAAGATGGTTGTATTTGCATGTCTCAAAAGCATAAAAAGTAAATTAACATAATACTGCATTAAGGGATTTTCACTCTTTCATGATGTTAGGACCATATTAAAAACTAAGGAGGTAATATTCTTACTATGAATATAAATAGATGGAAGAGGAGGTCTCAATAGTGAAGCCAAACATTTCATAGAATGTGATATAGCTCCTTCATACTTAGATTTCAGACAATGCGCTAATAGTTTTATAAAAGGGTCTAACATGACTATTAAATATTAATCACTCTTATGCACTTTTAGTTTTTTCATATGGTTCTCAAGAAGTCTTAGTGCAAACACTGAAATTAGATACCTATTGGGTGTATCTAGCTTATCATTAGTATGTCCATTGAATTTTTATATGAGTCAAATGATATTGAAGATGCTAGGCCATATTTAACAAACAAATAAGTCTTCCTACCCATATTTTCTTCCTCCATACCATCCTCAATCAATCCATATACAAAACAAAACAAAACTATTTGACTTAATTATGCGATAGCCTGAAAATTGGTTGCTAAATAGTGTAACATAGACTCAATCTTAACTTTTTCCTTTGGTCTAAGTGTTATATGAAGATTTCATATAACATGTACAAACAATGTACTAGCATGCATAGAGAAAGTAATACTTTGAGAAATTAACTGCAAAATTTCAAAAGATTTGGTACTCCTTGTCTCCTTCATTTTGAAGGGAATTTTGTCAACTTCATTTTCTTCAGCAACTTCTCCCATGATATCATTTTCTGCAACTTATAGAAGTTTTTGCACACAATAATCAATATCTACAATGTCTAGGGAAGATGAAACTTTAGATAGGATGAAATTGATAGTATAGCCTAATACATGCAATTCATAACCCCTTGTTAATATTGTATGTAGTGTTTTTGCAATGAACTAAAAATATTGCAGTCCTAATTCCTTCACACATGCAATTAAGGAAGCCCTGGCCTCATCTCTTACAAAATGAGGGTGACTCTTTAGTAGATTTGAAAAATCCTATATGATATGAGGAAGCTCTAATTCCATTTTTTCCAAAGGCATAAGTTTCAACAGGTTCAGTGAAAAATGGCTAACTAAAATATTAACCACATTTGAGCGATATATCATCAACTTATTTATCTCAGGTAGAACAAAATTTTGTAGATGTTCATGTATTTTAGGGGAGATACTATTTTTTTTATCACTCTTCCTCCTTAATTCCATATTTTTCTTATCAAATTTCGTTTCACCAATCACAATTTGATGATCATATTTTTCTAGTTCTATAGCTGAGGACATTCCATCAATAAAATGAAACTTATCTAATATAGAACAAATAAACCATATATTGCTATTATCTTCCTCATGGAAGCCATCATTTGAAATGATCTCATCAATAAACTGAAGTAAGAGTCCCATATTATGTTACGAACAATAAAAGCAAGGGCTTCTAAGCAATAACTCACAACATTTCCCTCCCTATCACCTTTGGCCCCAAATAAAAAACTGAAAAATAGTGGCACAAATATTTGCATGATATTTACCTTCATAACATTCCATATACACTAGAAATGTCAATAGATTGCATCAATTTATGGTAAGAAAAGGATAGAGAAAAGACTAACAATATGCCACTCCAATGTCACTCACAAATATAAACATATAAACACATACAAACTCAAACATTATATATTACCTAAGATAGATTTCCAACATCTAGGGTATTTCTAAACCATGCCATTGCTCTTGATCTCATATGCTTAGCATAACTAAAAAATTTAAGACATGATTAGAAATGACATGCTTAACATATATTTAGTACCAATTTCCACATCCAACATTTATACAAGAATAAAGAAGTCCTTGCTTCACCATGTTTATATGATTAGGTTTCAACTTTATTTTTAGTTTTTAGGTCATCTTGAAAATATTCCTGTTTCATTACCTCTTCAATTTCTAATACAAAGTTATAAAATTGAATAGAAGAAAGCATACAACTGGAGGCCCTATGCCTGAGTGAGAGGTCTTCTGATGACATACAATACACACAATGAGATAAAATAAGAAAGGTATATGGATCACCTATATGGGAAAATAATTGAGGGGATATTTTCCCATAACCAACAAGCCTCTTATCGTAATCATATTCCCCAATTGTATATAATGATATTTCATTTAAATCACCTACCATTTTTTCTTGCAAGGAAGTAACATGAATTTAGGTCAGAAATGAATAGCATACTTTAACAATATAGCCAATGAATAAAAAAATAGAGTCACTATAAAATGAGATCATGGGACATTAAAAGTATCAAATTTTGGTTAGCCAAAACCAAACAAGAACCACCATCTTATAGTCAAGGTGAAGGAAGGGTCAACTTTTGAAATCCCTTTCAGGATATTAAAAATAGCAACTCAGATATCCAATGTAGACACAGTTAACAATGACTATGGATATTCCAAGTTTTATATCTGAAAAAACTACACCACATAAACCTCCAATCTAGAACTGAACATAGTTAGAATTTTAATAACACTTTTGTCACCCAGAGTTTGAAAAACCTCTTTCAAAACACATAAAATTTCCATGAAATTCTCTGAAAATCACATCAAATACAATATGTTAATAACTGTCAATTATGGCACATTAATAAACATCAAATCTGAAATGTAGCTGCAATCTTTGTAAATTATTTTTTTCCATGCAATTTACTCACCATTGTTGCTAAATTTTTTTGACATCAAGGAATGGTTAGAAAGAATCAACAAATTTATTATCTACTTTTGAATGTGTTGCATATGTTCCTAACAATTAAATTTTTCTTAGCTCACGCTTCCTAGGACCCATGATGCATCTCTTGATAATTGAAAACCATAAGGTAAAAAAATGTACAATCTGTATGCAATCTAGCAATAGACTATTTCTGAGTAGAAGTAAATTCTATATACGTGTAGCATAGGAATTCAATGATAATTAAATGAGATATTAGAGAGGATGGTTTTCTAATATTCTAGAAGAAAATTAAAGGCAGAGGAAAATTTTAACCAAGTCACAAAATGAAGAGAAAGAGGTTGAAAATAGGATTAAGGCATAAAACTTAACATATAATGAGCTAATTGTTGAATATGATAACCCTTTCCATAGGTTGGTTATTCATTACAACCTTGATCATTTTATGGTGTAGTTTGGAGCATACAATAACAATTAAGGAAATTATAGGGAAGGTTCTTGAAAAAAAAGAAAAAAGAAGAAAAATAAGTCGTCACAATTCTAGATCAATGACAAATCTACAAAATTTTAAAATGAAATGCTACTGTGCTCATGTAGAGGAATTTGTTCCGACATTTTGTCAAACAATTTGAGTGAAAACTAATGCAAACAAATTAACACCGACAAAAAATGAGATATTTCAGGATCAAGATTTTATATTCTTTTGGGAAATTAAGTGTGCCTTTCCAGTGATGAAAGAAGAATGTACTTCACTTGCATATGCACCGCTAAACCAACATGTAAATAATTACATACAAGCTACCATAAATTTTAAATATTTCTTTCATTAGTTTTGTTAAGTAGTTTGTAAATTTTCACACAGTAGTTTTTTCTTCATGAGTTACAATATCAAAGAGGAAGGTAATTAATTGTTGTTTCCGTGTAACATAGGGAGGGAATTCCTCAAACAAATATTTGGTTGAGGATATCAAACCAATGTGAATTAGACAATTATTTTCTTGAAAAAATAGGAACACACACCCTTGGTATATGGCTTTGAGAGGATAGAACACTGATTTAAAGGGAGAAAAAGATATAATAATATATACAATGGCTTGAACCCATGTCTTCTTCCCAAGAAAGTGTTGGAAATATTGTTATTGATGGCAAAGGAGAAGAAAGGAGCAGCACCTGAACTATCACTAAGGAAAAAGAACAAAGAAGAAAAAAAATAAGACAAAGGAGACAGACAAGGATTAGAGGCAGCAAGGGAAGCAAAAAGAGTCAGCTCAGGCAGCAGATGAAGCAAAGGCAGCGAATTGGAACTCAGGCAACAGATGAAGAAAAGGTAGTGAATTGAAGCAGAAGCAGCAGATGAAGCAGAGGCAACGGAGTTGCAAGACACAGCAAGGGCCAGAGATTATATTGAACAAGCTCAGGAGAGAAATGTGCACTTTAATACAGAACAAGCTTAGGAGGAACAACAACAGAAAGGACTGTAGATCTGGGCTGATCAACGGTGAAAATCACATCGGCAGAGACCGAAATCACAAAACACAAGGCAAGTGTTTGTATTTGTGATGCGATGAGATGCGATGATATGAGTTCGCATTATAATTAACTTTAGTTTGAGTGCCTTATTATAATGTTCTGAAGGTTGTCACATGGGTAAAAAAGAGTTTCATTAAAGCGATGTATTGCCAAAACATTTCCAAAGGTGTTAATGCTATTCATAAGGTCCAGTTAAACAAACAAAGGTAATTAGAGTGGGGCCCGCAAGGAAAGTGGTTTTTGGGAAACCATACCACTGGTTTCGCATAGCTTTTGGGCCATGAGCGGTTATTCCATTTGGAACACGATCGTATCATATTACAATACGTCACAATACTAAAACCTCCTATTTCACGTAATTTTTGAGAATTAAAAGTCAGGGGTCGAAGTAACACGATAGCCGTCCTATGTGATGTGGCAAAGATCCATCGGTAATCGCATGGGAAAAGTGCGTGGACGTTTTGAAATGTTAAACAATAGGTATATTGTGAATGTGATATCCGTCGAATAAATATCGGTGAAGATCTAACGGTGGTCGCTTCACGCGAAAGGTGGAGTCTTAATGTTAAGGCTTAAAGCGGAAGTGTTGAAGATCGACGGTGGAGATCTTATCGAAGATAGAAGATCGACGGTGGAGATCTCATTGCATCAGCGATCTCTCATCGCATTAGCACAACGGAAGAGTAAGGGAACGAACCACTGAACCTTGTGATTGCTATGGTTTGATCCAATCGCAATAGTTAGATCACGGTTATTTGTAACTGTTGGATCGAGTGTTGAGTTGGTTGATAGCTGGTGGGACACATCGCTCATTTCATCGACTGAGATTAGTGGCCAAAGGCACATCAGACAAAAGAAGGTTGTGATTGCGATAGCGATAGTGCGATGGAATGTCAACCGTCGGATTTGGAAAGTTAAATGAGGCAGAGTGCCTCCGTAGTGTGGGCTCCATGTAAAAGAAAAGCTTCTGCAAATGAATCTTCGTCATTGGGTCCTAAAAAAAAGTTTGATATATTAACATAGGGTTTAATATATGTTGGCACCGAGGTTTTTAGATCAAAGTTGAAGGATGAATAAAGGTGAGCTAGTAAGTATATATGAGCCAATATATATATCAATGCAGTGTGGGGCCATCACATTGGCACGGAGGTAGATAAATGGAACAAGCCATTGAAGTTTGCGATTGTGACAGTGCGATTTAATTGCAACCATCTGATCGACGGTCATCGCATTGGATTCATCGCATCAGAATCATCGTAAAGTGTGTCATCACAATCGGAAGTCATCGCAGTGGTTCATCGCATCGAATTATTGCATCGGTCAAGAAATCTTCGCATCAGAGTTATTTCATCGCATTGGCAGATAGAAAGAGTTCAGCAAGTGGGCCCAAAAGGTTAACTACTGTGTTAAAAAGTTCTATTATTATATCGTTGAGAGAGGGTTTAAACTTTTCTTAAAGCGTAATTATATAACATTCCCTAAAGTTTTAATACTGTCTCCGAAAGGGTTATTTAACAGAGTTTTATCAAAGTGTTGAGCTCCGACCTTAATCCTGAAGTTTTGAACATAGGTTAAAAGGCTTCAATTATTCATTTCTAACAGTTAGACATGATAAGTTCCGAAGGGTTTAACAAGATCATTTCATATGGTGAGTCTACAAAGTAGATTTTGGCTATGGTTGGAACCATGAAGGTTGAGGAAAGCCTCCGCATTGATAAAGCTGCCAGATTTAGAACATAATTTGGGAAATGCATTCTACATGCATAGAAAGCAGGAGAGTATGTAGAAATGTTACACTACAACAGCAGAAAAGAAAAACATACAGTGAGCCGAGAACTGAAAGGGTTGAATGAGATATATCAGTTACAAATGTAAATGTAAATGTTTTAATTAATTTTACATTGCTTGTGATGCAAAGGCAAGTATCCATGGGCAAAGAAATACCCCACTGTAATATTGAAATGTATACATATTGTTATATTTTTCCGAATGTGCTAGGCAAGAAAACGAGAAGGTGGAAGGCAAAGAGTCATACATATTCAATTCGAATTCCCTGTGGAATACAAACAGTCATAAGGTAATCTCTATAAATGATGTCACATAGATATGCATAAAGGAGAGAGAGAATGGAGAAATGAGGTAGAGAGGGTAAGAAGAAGGAGGAGCAGATAGAGAAGCTGTGAAGGTTCAATGATGATATAAGGAAGATATGAAGGCTGGTGGACATTACTGAAGAAGGAACAAAATAGAGCTGATATCCAGGTAAATCAACATGTGTTTTTTATGAAAGAGTGAGGAAGTGGGTGCTTCCATATCAAGTTGTAGCTTGATATATGTCAGTTGTAGCTGGATGAGGTAGGAGTCTCTTGTAAGTTGTAGCCTGCAGAAAATAGATGGGAGTTGGAGCTTCCTTGCAAGTTGTAGCTTGCAGAATTGAGATTGTAGCCTCCTGTAGGTAGGAGCCTACAAAAAATCAGTGGTGAGAGGGAGTTGGAGCTTGCCTTTGCATCACAACAATAATAAGATGTGGTTTTCTCCCTTATGGGTTTCCACTTATATCTGTTGTCTATATGCATGATGATTATGTGTTGATTCTCTGTATTTATTCTACTTAATACCTGCTACTCACTTATTAAGATTGTTGTTCCATTTATATTAAGTTGATCACAAAATGAGGATGTGAATGAGTATAAAAGAAAGTTTAATAAGAACATGACTGCATTAAACTGATTCACCCCCCCTCTCAGTTTAACCAAGGGTTCAACAGAAAAAACTGAAGAAGTATAAGCTTGGTGACTGAAGGAAAGAGTACTAGTGCCTTCCATAGTGGGCGAATGGAGTCAAGTGAATTGTGAAGAGGGAGTTATATTTGTTGAGAAAGAGAGGGTGCACAATTTTAATGGTACAATATATCTTAACTCCTCTCCTTAATTTCCTAATGAACCAATATTTCTTCACTAAAATGATATGCAAAAGTAGACAAGTGTAGGCTATGAGATAAATTTTACCATGAAATGATTTCCAATCATACTTCAACATGTATAGATAAAAATATAGTAGAGAAGACACCTTAAAAGTAAAATATATGATATATTAGATAAATAGTACCTGGATTTTCAGATCCCCATACCATTTGATGAAAATATCCTAAGTGAAAAAACTCATGAAACAATAATAAGATAAACCTTTAGTGAGGGCACAACAAAGACCAAACCAAAGATTTTCTTAGAAAATTAGAAGAATAATCTAGTACTTAGTCTTACAAAAACTCTTGCAATGGCAGTGTGAGCTGAATAAAGAAACTCAAGTTCATCCCCCCAACAATCAATTTATAATAGCCATATTCATGAAAAATGGGGCTTGTTATCCACCAAAAATTAATAAACCTATAGGGGAAAGCTTTTCTCCTCCTTGGACAACTAGCCAACCAACCAAAAACCCTATATGACCAACACATAACATGGTATTAGGATCCTCTACTTTTTTCTTTGGTCACATTTATCTCTAAATTCCTTCTTGAAGAAAGGTGGGTCATAAATTGATAGGTACTTTAACCAATTTTCAATCACGTGCTTTCTCTTAATTTTCTTGGCATAATAATATGGATTAAGGGGAAAAATGGATCATAGACCAATATTTGACTTCATTCTTATCTTTTGTTAGTTCTTTTATTTAGCATGTGAATGACTACTACTTGGTGTTCAAATAAATTGATGAGTCTTATTACGACTTGATTTTTCCCACTGGATGTACAAGGTCAACACTTGGGACAAATCAAGGGGAACTGAATGGGTATCACTGTCACCTAGGCTCCCACTTCCCTACTTTTCTTAGATGAATATAAAGTTCACCTGAAGGGAGGATTCCCTATAAAGGATTTCTCTGTATGTACGTAGGTCTGTTAATGGACTCATTAGAGAACTCTTCCCTTAAGGAGTTGTGAGGGGTAAAGTGATTTATCATATGGATATAACACCATGGAACCATTTAGTTAGCATATTCATTCACATAAACCATATCAATTGATTCCAAAAGAAAAGTTCTTAAATCAAAATATATCGATCTCAAATCCACATGCAAAATAAGAAAACTGCTGCATCTCTAAACTCTTCTTGAAGGACATAGATTCAATGCTTCTAGAAATTTTGGAAACATATGACACATTATACAAAAGGACAACAAAGGAAAATATATTTTTATGTTGGAAAAATTTTGGGCTTTTGAATCAATATACAAATACTAGCTTCAAAGGTGATATTTGAACTAGAACACAACATCGAATACCATGTAACTCTGTTCTACAATTCAACTGTAACTTCAAAATAAAAATATATTTTTGAATGTGTGAAACTTTCAGCTAATAATTTTAAAATCCCCTAATTTATGTAATGTATGAAATGTGCAGAGACTTATGGGATTTGCAATGGATGTATTTTCATTGCTGAGAACACCATCCAAACAACCAAATGAACTGATATTTGGGATTCAGACATAAAAATACCAGGGTATACTCTAACACAAGGATTTAAGTGCAAGTGTATTCATTCTAGGACTACAGATTCACTTTTCCTAAAGATAAATGAAGTTTCACAAAATATAAACAAAAACTACCAAAAAATGTGATTAAGTATCATAATTTGAGCAACTATACTATAATAGGAAGCTTTTAAGATAATTACTGACAAGTCAATCTACCCAAAATAATTTTTTTTCAATATCAGTTATCAGGGTATAATCACTTACTTGGTCCATGTGAAATCCATCTATCGCTCCATCGGACTTGTGGCACTAAATCACTGACAATTGTCTTGAATGTATAGATATGACCTAATACAACATACTCTAGATACTCTAGATATGAACTTCGAAGCACTGTGGTAATCCCCACATAAAATATAAGTTGTCATTACCTAGTATAGATCTGACCTAATAAAGCATGAAACAACCTAATATAAGAAAGGCTACCATTGTTAATATTGCAACAAGAAAGAAAAAATCAGAGTAGAATAAACATTACAATTTAAAATTGGATGCAATTACTCACGTTATCTGATGATGGGTGATTTTTTACACCTAAAACTCTAGCATGTACAATTATCTTTCATGAATCTAACAACTACGAGCAATACAGAAAATTCCATTCTCTTGAAAGAATATAGTTTTTGGACAACAGGAAGCGACATCAAATAAACAATAATGAAAAACCATATAGAACCAAGTAATCAATGAAAAGAGAACCTTCAAAAGTAAATTACAAAAAAAATTGATAGGAAAAAGGTGCTATACAGAAGTGAAAAAAATACACATAAGAGGACACAAACAATCAACACCAATTCGCTTATAGATTGACCTACCAAATATTGAGAGAAAACAATGAAGGGAAAGCACTATCAAAAGTTCCATGTTTATCATACCAAGATAGCCATGGAATAAATGCATGCACCGATTACAGATAGATACCACCCTTAGTGTTTTATGGTTCTGTGGCTAGTTTGAAATTTTAAAGTCACAACAATAGGACTTAAGAGTCTAGAGCATTCTTTCCAAGCAGTTACTAAATAAAGTAATTTTGAATGCATTATTGTAGTGCCAATGTTTTATGATTATACACAGAGACATGACCTTGGAAAATCCTTCTTGAAAAAACACCAAACAAAGGACATTGGGGATGTCGGTAATATATCCTAGAAGTAATTGGTACACCCTCTATGTCATGGAATCCCGTAAGGCATGTCCCTTTCACAATTTTTGGCGTCCTTGCAAACAAGGACATGCAAGACCTTGTCAATTGGTGCAATTTTGGGCATCCATGTTCTTGGGGTTTTGTTTAAGTCTATTCACAAATAAACACAATTTTTTTTTAATTCCAGGTCACACCTAGTCACTTCACCTGTGTTATTACACATATAAACCCCACACTGAACCACTATAAAACATAATGTTAAATATTGATGGTTCTAACTTATAAGTAGTGACTGGAAACTTAGTGACTGAAAACTGATAACAACAGAGAATTTGTGGCGTATTTTCACTAATGAGATATTGGCCATCATTGAGGAAAATTCTAAGCTTGATTTATAGCTTTTCTGTAGGAAATATTAGAGACAAAAATGGAATTTTGGCACTTTATTGATGGAAAAATAGTTGGAAACATGAAAGATAAATATTTTTCCGTGATACTAAAACCAACTTGCAAATTTTTGGACCTAACCATTTCTCAGGGCTATGGTATGTTTTTTCTTTCATAAATGATAATTTTAGTTTTTTTGTAATGTAACGTATTTGTGATTCATTGTTTTTTATGTAATCATTAACCATTGATGAAAAATTCAAAACAATTATTTAGATTTCCAAATGTATATTTAATATATGTTCTATATTTAAGGTTGAATGATCCATTCTAGGATATATTACCCCGACCATACACTAGTGTGCTGAAATGTAGAGGTTTATTCAAACACATTGGTGGTACTTAACCATATATCTATGTTGGACGAATGTTGAACTTTTGGGAATCCATCACAAGGACTAACCATGACCCTTGGAACATGAGACTAACTGATTACTCAAATTAATGATAAGGGTTTGGAAATTTACTAATGCCTACAGGATTTTGGTGTAATGAAAATCCTCAACATTGTATCAGAGCCTTTGCCTAAGTTTAACCCCCTGAGTCACGTCAGAGGGGGCATGTTGCGCTAACTGCCACACCTCTTGGAATCAATCACATGGCCTAATTTCACCCAGGAACATGGAAATAAATTCCCACTCAAAATAATGGTAAAGTATGGGATATTTAATAATTCTTGCAGAATTTTGTGTAATGGAAAACCTCAACAATCCCTTTGTGGAACAATGGATATTGTCAAAAAAATAAAACTAAATAAAAATAAAAATCAACTAAAAAGTTTGCTATAGTCAAAGTCCTTGTTTTATACGTGTAAATATTGTTAAATATGTATATAATTATACACATAATGAATAAGAATGAAAATAGAGATGCATCCTAAATAATGAATCCTTGCTTTGTTATTTACAAAAAAATATTAATGAGCTTCCTTGATTAGGAAAAACGAGCCTAGATCTTGATATTGACCTCCATATATCACAACATATAATGATCTAATGTTAATTGCATTCCCAAAAAGCCTCAGAATTGAAAAATTAATGTCACAAATCGATAACCACTTCTAGTCAAGATCCATGTTCAAAGCATATACTAGAGTAGACTTACCAAGAACACCATTCATTGGTGTACGAATTTCATGAGAAACTATAGCAAGGAACAACATTACCAACATAGCGAAGAGGCCAGGAAGATGTTATGTAAAAAAAGATGATATTGAAATTATAATTCCCAGGATCCATAAATTTTATTAACAGAAACATACATAACATTGATAATTTGAGATCACATAGCATGTATCTTACAAATGAATAGTGACAAGATAAAAATTCTAGTCACAATATAGATCTATAAAATAATTCAAGAATTTAACTCTGACTTCTATCACATGTTTATGGTTAAATTCATGAGGATGAAAACCCCACATACATTTTTAAGACAATCACAAATCTCAGAATAATCAACATTTTGACAAGACACTATGTCAGTTAGACAGTATCGAAGAGAAGTTTGTACAGTCACTAGTGGACTATATTATAATGTTGCAAAGTGCCAATAGAAGAAGCGTAGTACATGGATGCTAGTCAAGTAGCTTGTGAGGCTATCTAGATGAGGAAGATCCTTGTTGGGTTGTTTGGTCAATAGATGGATCATACAGTGATTTATTGCGATAACCAGAGTTGCATCAAACTGTCGGTTAATCCAATTTTTCAAGATAGGTCCAAGCATATCGACATCTGATATCACCATAGAAGATATTGTGTGTAGAGGTGGATTATGTTGTTAGATTAAATTCCTAAAGAGGAGAAGGATGAAAAAATCTTGATGAAGGCACTGTCAAGAGGAAAATTCAAGTTCTATAGAGGCAGGATCGAGGTATCAGAAAATACCTTTCTTGCTAAGAGGGAGTATTGAAAATAACATTTAGAAAGGATTTTGATTTAATTTTCCATTGATTAAATTAGAATAAAATTTTAATTCCACATCACATAAAAACTTGTATGAGTTAACTAAGTTAGGATGACTTAGTTGGTTCAATTAATTCGAGTTGAGAGTCAAAGAGGCATGTAGAGTGTCTCCTACATTATAGGAACCCTAGTTGAGTTTATTTTGAGCTGTAATTAATTAACTCAGTTTATTGAGTGAAATTTAGTTAAACTAATTCTAAATGATGGAGGAACTAGTAGGAGGTTAAACAATGGGGTTTTACTTCATGTGTTCAACCAGTTAACTGATAATTCACTCATAAATAACTCATGCATGTCAGTTCTAAGAATGAACCAGTTGAGATTGGAGTTCAAGGGAAATTTACTATCAGTTGTATAATTATCTAAATTTTAAACGTGGTGAATACAATCAGGAAGACCCCTAATGGATTGCACAGTATGGATTGGGAATTTCCCTAATTAATAGGGCCTAGTTACCTAAGGAAACAACACAAGGAAATAGGGATCCTGGGGGTAAAAAATTGGTTAAGTATTGAACCAGGCTTGTCTAGGAATCATTGAGACAAATAGAGATAATGCAGAGGTTTCTCAGCTTGGAGAAAAGCACCGTAATCTTCTCATATTTTCTGACTTATGCAATATACAAATAGCGGGGTTTTTAGCTAAGGATTTCCCCAGGAAATACTTGTGTGTTGTGCGATTTAAATTCTTTCTCTTTCATGTTTTTTGATTTCAAGGTCTAAATTGATTTCCGAAATTGCCACCTATTAGCAGCACCATTTTTTCAAAATGTGTAAGGTACAAATATATACTAAGAGTTAACATTTAGTGACATTTTTTTTAAAATTTCCTCACTATCATATTTTCCTCTATTGTCCTAAAAATTTCATAGGTAAATAACATCGATGTTAAACAAATTCCCTGAATTCCTTGAACTTTTCAAATACACGACTCTTATTCTTTGAAAATATGTGAAAGTATGCCTAGAAAATTCATCAATGAAAATTAACACAAACCTTGTACCTACTAGTTGTGGTTTGTTCATGGAACACATGTCACTAGGGACAAGTTCTAGTTGAGTCTTTTCTCTCCAATATTCCTTGTTTCAAAAGCAACTCAATGTTTCTTGAAAATCATACATTCTCACACACTCCTTTAGGAGGGACATTAGTGGGTAGACCAGCAACCATATAGCATTTTACCATCAAGTTTAGAATTTGAATATTTAGATGTCTAATTAGTTTATGCCACTATTTTATCTAGTAATTTGTGTGGGCTATGAGTGTAATTAGTTTAGTGTCTTTCTTGGAAAGGTCATTAAAATTATATAATTAGTTATTTTGGTCCAAGGAAACTTGGTTGACAATAACAAGTTTGTTCTTCCCATCCTTCACAACAAATCAATCTAGGAGAAAAATATTTTTTCTTACTAATTTGGGTTAGTAGGGGTATTGAAAACAATTTTGTAATGAAGATAGGTACATGATACACATTTATTTAGCCATGTTTGGTTAATTTAAAATTTCCTACCTCCATCATATTTGATGGAGACAATAGGTTATTGGGTATATATTGGACAACACTTTGGAAATGAATGGATACCTAGATAAATTACTCCATTGCATTCCATTCCCAAACTAACAAATAAACAAACATTGGGAGATGCTAGTTTAATTGTTGGGGTTTATGCTTGATTTACTGTTTATTTCATTTCCATTATTTCAGTTTTAGTTACAATTTTCAACATTTTATTTCAACAACATTTTGGCATAATCATAAAACATGCTTAATTAACTCATCCACAATACACACTTATTTTCACACACTCACACATAAAGCGAACGATAGCTTGGTTAATACCACCAAGCCAAGACTTAATCATGCCAGTTAGTAAATCAAACTCACATATATTAATCCCACTTGGGCATCATGGCCAAAACAATCTTTGTAGTGAGGTGTAGGATCGATGGGATGGGATTCCAATAACACCCATTAATCACATACATTGAGACATAAAATGTTGAGTTAATAGGGAGCTTGAAATCCTTCACCATTCCACGGTCAAAGCCATAGTTCATCAGAAACCCATTTCAGAGGGGGTTAGTCTAGGACATCGTGCAAGTAGTTCTCCTTAGCGCTACTCAACCTGTGGTAGGGAATTCCATGCGTTGTATGATTTACCAAGAAGCTCAAGACTCAACCACACCCACGGGACAAAGTTAAGCTTAGTGGAATATCTTAGGAAAACTCCTTATAGGACTAGCTGTGGGAAGCAATCAGTTCTCTTCCCTACCTTTCTCTGGGCGGCTGTACATTACGGGGATGAGATCCCGTGAGTGCGAAGTTCTTTGAAAATCAATCTAGAACATTATATTCTAGGTTTTTTTTGAGGATTTAGATAAAATTTAGGCTAGAGGTCATTTTTATTTTGATCGAATGTTATTTCTTGCATTATAACTCATAGAATAGTTAGTTTACACTTGGAACCACTGCACTAGGTGTTTTCTTACTGTTTGTTACTCTTCTGTCTCTATCATTATTTAGCCTTCAATGTCATATGTGTCTTGAAATCATTGTGCCCCCCTAGGAATTTTTCCTGGAGAATCTGAAGTCTCCTTCCTCAGTTTTTGTTAGGACATATTACTCCACCCTGTGGGTTTGAGTTAATCCTCCTAGTCCTCCATCGAGTCCCTCTTCCAACTCTAGTTATACTGATTCATCAAGTTCTTCCTATAATTTTGCATCTTCTTAGCCTCGTATTGCCATCATGTCAGGCACCAATGTAGGTGCAGGAAACCAAGGTGGTAACCTAGGTCCCAACCCAGTTAATACCACCAGTGGAACTGCTACATATACGATCACTACTAGCCCATTTCTCCCCTTTATGGCTGGTTTAAGTCTCCTAGATTTTAACCAGTTAATCAACGATCCCATTCTCCATGATGATGGTTGGAAAACTATGCCAACCAAAATTCCTTCTTGCATTCCTAAGTTTGAGGGAAATCCTGGAGAAGACCCCACCAATCATGTTCAGTCCTTTCACATGTGATGTTCATCAAAATCTATCACCGATGAATCCATATGTCTTCGGTTATTCCAACACACGCTCACTGGGGATGTTGGGAAGTGATATATATACCAAACCTCTGCCTCTCATTCCACCTTTGCAGCTCTTGCTAAAGAGTTTCTGTCATATTTCTAGTTAGCTCTCTGTTACAATACTAGTACCACATTATTGACCGCATTCCATCAAACTTCTTCCACCCGTCTTTCTGCCCATGTCCAAGAATGGCATAGAAGAAGGAGCATGTGTAAATCTCCTGCATTCAATGATTGTGTCTATATGGTTTGGTTTCTTATAATTTTCTTAGCCCCCATCGGAAAATATGTCACATCTCACTTTCCTATGACTGAGGAAGAAGCTCTCCAGATAGCCTTAAAATATGCCTTGATTTATGCCCAATCAGGTTATGTTTATACCATTTTACCAGGCCTCCCTAGACTTGGTGGTGCCACTACACCGGGGGAATATCATGTCGCCGACAGTATCATTGGATCCCTTTCACACCCATTTCCATATAACCCTCCTCAGACGGATTATGGTCACCCTATGGGGCGAGGGGGGGGGGGGACCAGTTCCTCTAACACTTATCCCCTTCTTCCAGGTAACGTGTATCTCAATCCAAGCACGTCTTATGCATTTTCCCAACCACATCAACAGATGCCAGGGCTAGATGTCGCTTGACCTATTTACCATAATTCCCCCCCATATCCTTATTATCCTTATGCACTGCCAAGCATTCTAGCCTTTCTGATATCAGTGCCTCAGCCTCCCATGCCTCCTCAACCTCTGCCACAACAACCACCTCCTCCTCAAGGTGAATTTTATGCTGAACAGAGCGCGTTTAATCCCCCCAATTCTAAGAAAAATAATAAGGGGAAAGGTAACCAGAACCAACAACCACAGGGTAACCAAGGTAGCCAAGATACTCAATTGAATGCACCCCAGGGGAACCAGCCAAATACCACAACCCAACACCAGGCGATCAGTCCAAGCAGAATAAGTATCTTCGTAAGAATAAGCCTTGTTCATGTTGTGGTGTATATGGAAATTACACACATGATTGCCCCATTTTACCCTAGATGCGTCAAATGTGGGATGCCCAAGCAGCCTCTCGAGGAAAACAACCCATGGTACTGCTTCCTCAGACCACTGCTCCACCTCAACCAACAGTGCTCACTAATCCTTTCCCTCAACAAGGATACTTCACTACCCAACTTCCATAGGGTCAGACCACTTATCCACCTTAGCAGTCTCGTCACCCTGATTACCAGATTCTCATGATGAACTATGATGAGGTCAATACCTCCCAAATCAACCTTTAGACCCGGTCGCGCAAATATGACAAGCAATCTGTTGCATTTGCGGCTGAGCCCCAACCCAAAGTGTTCAATGAGTCTATCCCGACACCAAATAGTCCCTTACAGAGACCTCAGCTGAAGGCATAGGTCATATCCAAGGTCCCCAAAGGGCCATTACATTGTAATGCTGCTTCAGCCAAATCCTCCCACACATGTGGCATAATAGATGACTTGGCCCAGTCTCCTGCAGCCATGTTAAAGCGAGAATTTATCTAGATGTTCCCATACCAAAGGAAAGCTCTAATATCTGTTTTGGGTGTTGTGGACCCTTTAGATGATCGTTTGATCGTCTTCGATGTTGACAAGCTAAAATATCCTCCTCTCTCCTCATTAATTTCTTTCCAAATACTAGTCGCTATTAGAAATGCTACTATTCAATGATGTATTATAGACGAAGGCGCCTCCACAAGTGTGACGGTAGCCAATTTTTGGAAAAAAATTGGGTCACCTGATCTGTCCCCATCCACTATCACTTTACGTGCTTGGGATGGTCATGCTTCACACCCCCTTTGCATGTATTGTAGTTGTCCTATCACAGTTGCTGGAAAGACTGTTTGTATTGAGATAGAAGTCATCGATGCCCCCTTGGATTATAATATTATTTTGGGTCATAGATATACCTATGCGATGTCAGCTATCGCATCTATGGTTCATCGTAAGATGTGTTTCCCCCATAATGGAAATATCGCCACCACCGATCAATTGACTTATTACGACCCAAAGTCTCAAACATCACCCCAATTTACCTCCTCATCGATGACTGACAATCAAATTGTCTTGCATCTCACCAATGTCTCTCCAAGAGTCTATAAATATTCCACATTTCTTGGTGCATAGTATGGTCCACCTCATACCCCTTATTATCTCAACTCGTCTAGTGTTTTCATGTTGCAAGCATCATGGGCTACTCACAAGCAGTACGTTATGCCCATCCAATAGCCAACACCCCTACAACCTGTTGTTTCCCACTCGATGCAAGCATTAGGATCAACTCCTAAAGGACCTCCTCATTCTTCTTGTGTATCTCCTACTCCTTTTCAACCAAGAACTATTCCTCCAGGCCTTAACCATCCAGGAGCTGTTCTTCTAGGTCATTATCCTGTAGGCCAAATACTGTTTTTATTTCCTCCACCCAGAATATTTTCAGTTCCTGTCATGAGTACATTGAGTTTACCAAATATGACCTTGGGGATCCTAGTCTGGTACATATATCCCCCAATAAACACTCTGCCAGACCAAATTAAACATATACTGCTTTGACCCCAGTGAAACCGGTCGCTATGACCTCGGTGTAATCGATCACTATGACCCCTTCCTTTGCTTCAGTTCCACAACAACCTCAATAGGATCCCACTACTGTTGCGAAAGCATCTGGTGAGGGGGGTAAAGCCAAAAAGGAGGAACCTAAGGACAAGGCTCCCAAAACAAATCTAGCTCCACCTAAGACTCTGAAGCCTACTCCACCATGTGCTTTGTGTGATGTTGTTGGGCATGCCACCAATAATTGTCCTCAACTCCCTCATCTCAAAGAGGTGGTTGACGATAAGTTTCCTGACTCTCACATCCTGAAGGTGCATGTTACCTTACTTGAGTCAGCCAAGAAAAACAAATCATTACGCATGAATCACCCTTATTCTTTGTGTGACAACTTTGGTCACTATTCTCATCACTGTCCTCATCTCAAATATTTTTGCGATAGTTGTTAGGCACTTCGTGAAATAGAGGCTGCTTACAATGAACCCTCCACTTCTTTACTTGTGGATTCTGGCACCATGATTTAGCTAGAATAGGAACCACACATTGTGATTCCTCCTCCTAATGTTTAGATGACCTATAGCAATGCTACCATTCTCTAATTTACGTCATCCATGGGATCCTTGTTTGGAGACTCTTTTCGAGTTATCCATACTGATTCGGTCAAACCTTCTTTAGCAGATACCCGAGTCTCAAATTCGGTAGATTTTCCATATACTAGTCATTCATCCCCTCCTATTGTCGATGTGCATGTGAACCTTGTCTCTCATGATGATGCTTCAGGTAGCCCCTCCACATCAAGTGATCTCATCTTCCTCCTGTCTTCCCATCTTCCATTCAGATAAATAAATCATTGAAGCCATCACCATGCCTAATTATCCTTAGGAAGATATGCACCATCGTGCATATTTCCTTCCACAATAAACCCATGACCAATATAATGTGGAGTCCAAAGACTTCATACATAGTGAGGTTGATTGGTTCTATAATCCCTTACTTTAAACCCATGAATTTGAACCACATGCACCTTGTGGTCACTACATTGAAACCCAATGTTTGGGTAAGGGGGCATTCAATTTTGAGAATCCAGGAGAAGGGATTCTCCTTAACTCCTAGTCCATCTGGTAGTGTTGACTCTAGTACCACTAATCTTCCACATTTAGAAGAACCTCTAGAATCTCATATCACTTTAGATCACTCTATGGAAGATCCACTTAATCATTCCTTCATATTACATCAATAACCCAATTCCTTAGACATTGTTGTTTACCAACCTCAGTATTTTTTAGATGAGCATATTTCATTATATCTGAAGCCACACTTTGGTATAGTGACACCATGCATGCGAATCCTAGAATTCAGTCCATTTGATTCATATATGTAGTTCAAAACGAGATTGATAATCTACTATTTCCTTTCTCTAACTGTATCTATCCATTCTTCCCATAATAAAACACCCATAACATAAAAAAATGGAAAACCACATCATCAAAATGTGTTTAGAGTCCACTATCAAGATACATTTGGCATGTCCATAACATGTTACATAGGGGGAACTTATGCCCCCCCATTTCCTCATCATACTTTGGAGGATCTTATGCCATTTGGGATAAATGCTTGAATCCCTTATTTGAGTACTTGGAACATCATGGTACTCCACAAACTCCTCTAACTAGGGGTATCATTCCCACCTTTATCATACCAGATCACTCCGCTCCATCACATATGTTTGGGGGAAGTATATCATTCTTGGGGGCATGATGGCACCCATAGACACCTTCTCACATGATTATCATATGTCTCAGCCTAGATCCAAAATATCTAGGTACGGTCGACTATCCTTCCATTCCTTAGATAGTTTTTCCTACCGGCTTCTTTGGCAAGCCATATACGTACCTTACATATCATAGATGCTTGATACCATATTTTCAAACACTCTACTCTATGTGATACCACACTTTCCATTTGGTCCCCATGTTTTACTTGGTGGGTCTGGATGATTCTACACCTTCTCTAGTAGTTCATTCCTATATTACTTTCTTACATTGATTCTTCACCAAGAACCATCCTTCCAAGAAGCATTAAGGCCACCTTTAGACAAGTAAGGCCACCTACCTAAAAATTGTAGATCCATATTATGATGATTAGTTTGTCCGATAAAATATCTCCAAGATTTAGGGAATTATCCTACTCACAAAATTCTCCACAACTCCCTTAGTAAATGAATTGGATTTGGGGCGAAAAAGCCCTTTTATAGGAAAACCTCTAGTTTTTCTGTCGCCCATTGCAACCAAACCGTAGCTCAGTTTGACGAACTATCGTCACCATTGGAAATATCTAATCAAGTTCTATAATGGATATTTCTTTATTTTTGGCAATTTAATTATTCACCCGAAAGTCATTTTTTCCATGAAGTTTCACTTTGCTCCCAGGTCAAACCAAATTTCTTCCTATGAGTCGCCTGGACTTCGGTACCACTTTACCTTGGCACTTGTCATATTATGTGTCAATTTTCATCATGAATAACCCTTATTTACTCATGTCTTTATGGTCCCCCTGGGCCTATCCTGTGTGGTAGCATAATCGATTCACCCTTTTTCAGAGCATCCGAGATGAGTCATCCTTGCATTTATGTAGTATGTCCTGAGTCCCATTATGTCTTGTCATAGTATTCCATCCATATTTGCACCATATTCATCCCATGTTTCCAATTTTGACCTCCATCTATAGTGACCATCATCATCTCCCCCGGAATCGAGTCAGTCACTGCCAGGTCAACCATGCATTTTATGCTATGACAAGGGAAGTCATTAGTTCTGTGGGCAAGG
Organism: Pinus albicaulis; assembly: GCA_034641835.2. Classification (NCBI taxonomy): domain Eukaryota; kingdom Viridiplantae; phylum Streptophyta; class Pinopsida; order Pinales; family Pinaceae; genus Pinus; species Pinus albicaulis. Next base: position 483,666,418 of record CM076580.1, read on the forward strand.
CCCAACCTGGTCTAATTTTGAGTATAAGAATCCACATTTTGAGGAAGTGGAGTGCGCGATCCAGAGGAAATAAGTCAATCACGCAGAGTTAAAATATTCACGTGGAGTTTTAGGAGTCTTAGGGGCTTTGGAGTGGGTCAAAGCCCCTCTTTTTGTAAAGGGATCATGTTGTTTTTGAATATTTTGAGCTCCGCCCATGGTTTGCGGACCATGGTATTGTAAGATGTAAAATATATATAAATATATGAATTAGTAAGTCATATATAGATTGATTAATGAATAATATGATGATTGTATGAGCAAAAAATGAATTATCTATGTTTTAGTTTGTATTGGGTCTTCGGAAGGCTCCACAACTATGTGTGTGGAGGCCTTGGTCTACAGCTGTGTGTGCAGACCACCCGCAACTATGTGCCTGGGTTGAAGATGGATTGTACTGGAAATACACATTATTAATAAAGACAAGGAAGATTATGAAGTAATTCTATTTATATGTGCAATCTGTTTATGATTTATATTTAAATTTGTGTTATATACTGAAGTCTTGTGTATGATTTTTTATGCATAACAAGGTATTTATGCTATTTATATGTGTTGTATTAGGTTGATTAATGCATAATATTAATAAAGGTGCAGTAAGAAGTAGTACTAATTGATGAATAGGGCATAAAATGTAAAAGTAGATATTTGCATCAATGTAGTTCATGAAGGCATAAGGAAGAAGCATAGTAATAAATCCATGTCCTAATATCCCTCTGGATATAGAAATATGGTTCTAGCATCCCCCAATATTGCCTCGAGTGAGACTTTGGTCTGTGTAGAAGATCATTTCTGAAAGGGCTAGTAATAGAGGGTTTTTTTGGTAACACAACTACTCTTAACCAGGGTCTAAACCCCGTCAAGCCAAAAAAAAAAAAAAAAAAAAGTTCCATTGACGGGATCGAGATCTAATTGAGGGATATATGGATGTGGAATTAGGGGAATTTTGAGGTATAAAATGGGTCTCTTAAGTAAATTATAAAATAATAGCAGGGATAATAAAAGAAGATTAAATTACATCATCAAATTCTAGAAGGAAAAAAAAAAGATTCAACTTGTATTTTCAACTTATCTCCCTATGGGTTTACTCAAATTTTGAGTGGGAGCACTTGTTGGATGTATAATTTGATTCCACATCCAAGGAGTACCTAGGTTTCATACTTTCGATGGACCCTGCTACACAAAAAATGATAAATACATGAAAACCGTGATTGAAATCATGTTGCTTCATGTATTTCTCAATTTTCATGTAGCAGAGTCCATCAAAAGTATGAAACATGGGTACTCCTTAGATGAGAAATTAATTTTTGCATCCAATGAGTACTCCCGCTCGAAATTTGAGTAAACCTTTAGGGAGACAAGTTGAAAAAGTAGTTTTATTATTGGTTAAAAATGCGAAGGTGGGTTACACTTTCGTAAGAAACGTGGTCGGAAATTTTATTTTCCCAACAGTTTGCCCAAAGTTTTGAAAATAATTCGTCTGAAATAGTTCTGCCATTTACATTGACGGCGTATTGACGATGTGGGTAAACATATTTTTGGCTGGAGGTGGGAAAAACGACAACAAAATTTTGGCCGAACTATTACTTCGGCTGAACTTTGGAAAATAATTTGGCCGAACTATGTTTTATAAATATGCAGGCCCCTGGACCGGAACAGGTTTTGGTTTTGTAACAATTCGGCGTTTCTCGCTCTATTATCTGTTACTGTTGTTGTCTCACTCCATTTCACTTTATTTATGTTTGTTGTTGCAGGGGTGCTCTGTTTATGTTCATTGTTGTAGGGGCGAGGAGGGGAGAAAGCGAAGGTGAGATTTGTTCTGTTTATGGTTCATTATTTTTATTTATTTATTTTATTTATTTTCTAGTTTTTAATCTTTATTTTCTGTTTTCGCAGGTTATTTCTAATCTGCTTCCTTGACGAACTACGGTTCGTCTTGCTGTCTCGTTATGGCCTCAATGTCTCAGTTTCAAGAATTTACAGGTAGAAAATAAACCCTTCGTTCTTCGATCTCTGTTTCATTTTATGAAGAAAAACATTTGTATATGTCATGTTACACACCATACATGATGCATCATGTATCCATAATATTCCCTCCGCCCTTCGCATTTACGTTTTTAAATTGAGAGTGGGATAATGAAATTTTCAATTGATTTTTTTGAAATGGTCAGGTTCCCTTTTGGAGATGTGCCCAAGTGGAGATATTTTCTTCACAATACACACCAAAATATAGGATTGAAAACTAATTTGTGAATTTTCTCATGTGATTCAAACATAGATCATTTACAATACACACTAAAATATAGGATTGAAAACTACTTTGTGAATTTTCTCATGTGATTTGAACGTAGATCATTTAGACTACTCTGTTTTATAACATGCTTTTATCTCTATGGAGTTGCAGTTGTGCAGTTTTATGCAAGCCTTTCTACAATAACTCATGAGAAATCACGTTATTATGAGACCCTTGTATTACACCATTTTTTAGTCATATAACCTGTTACTATTAGATGGACCAAAGTACACCATGTAATACCAATTTTACCCTAAGTAAAATTGCTTTCACTATGAAAAATAACTTTGTAAACCACATTTATTAAGTTGTTTATGGTCTAAACAGGAAACCCCATGAGGAAATATTTAATAAATCCACATTTGTTTGATTTTCCTCAAGGAATAATTAGTTAAACAACATTTTAATTAGTATTCCTGGTCATATTTAACCCAAAATAGGAAAATTAATTAGATAAATCATTATTTATTTTATTATTTTCTAGGAATAATTATTTAAACCTTATTTAAATAATATTCCTTGTTAAATTTGACTAAATAATTGAATAAACCATTATTTATTTGATTATTACTCAACCACATCCTTAAAATAATAAATATATCATTTATTTATTTATTATTTAGAAATAAAGGGATTTGACCAAAGTCAAAATCTTTTTCCCTCCAACAAATATAATAAAATATTCCATAAAAGTTGGATCTTGATTTGGTTAATAATATTTTAATTATGCACCAATATCTAGACTATTTCAATATTTTGTTATAAATAGAAGGGTTTTTTCCATTCACTCATTACCTTTTGTTGCCTAAAGATCACTCTAGATCTATACTTTTGGTCTGACTTTGATCCACCATCATTGTCATATTTTGCTACCATTTTTTCTTGTGAGCTCCCTTTGAGTTCCATTTTTGTCTAGGTTTTCTACACCATCAAGAGAGAGGGATTTTAGATATGAAGTGCTGAGGACTTACAAGAACCCATCCCATTGAGGGGGACTGGTAACATCTTTCTATGTTCCCTTCTCAGTTGTCAAAAAATACAAAAATTCTTTAAAACAATCTTGTCATGTCTATTGGATTCATGGAGCAACTCTTGCTTTTATTTATTGCTTAATGTCTTTTAATGCATAGATCTAGATTTTTGCAACATTTATCTTTGTCAACTAATTGCAGATCTAAAGATATTGGCAACCATATTTGCTGTTAGGGTTGTTTGTTATGCACGACTAAAGTGAGCCTTTTTCGTATGTTTGCAATTAAGATTCATACTAACACCTTGCATTCATGTGCGAACCTCAAGGTCTCCAAAAAGTAGTCTGTTTAGGAGTAGTAAAATGAATGGTGATGTAAAATAAGCCACTACATTCCTTTGTTATATACTTTGAAAAAATCTCTATTCAGTATGTGATGCAGATCTACATCAGTCCACTGTAATATTGCTGTCTTCACCCAATTTTTGCATAAAAAAAATATAATTTCTCTAAACAGTGAGTCTTCCTGCATATTGAGACCTACTATCTCCTTATAAAACCACAACAGTAAACTGGAAAACAAAACAATCTCCTTTGCTTCATGGACAAACTTCATTAAATTCTTACTTGCTTTAATATGCTCGTGAGACCTAAAACTTGGATTGGAGTTTGTTGGCGAGATAGGAGCTACCCAGAGGCAAGTAAATAAGTCATAGAAGCTGTAACCAATATCAAGGATAGTAACCAATAAGCTTTGATGTTGTTGATTCATTACACTTAAGATTTGTGTAATTGCCTAATCATTGTAGCTTATATAACATTTTCATTTATTTATTGATAATACTGGTCCTGTCATATGAACTCAAAATGCTTTGTTTGCCATAACTTATCTATACTAGATTTGTGTAATTGCCTAATCATTGCAGCTTAGATACCAGTTTCATTTATTTATTGATAATACTAGTCCTATCATATGAAATCAACTAGCTTTGTTTGCCTTAGCTTATCTATATTATAGACAGAAGTATTAATCATGATGTCGTATCAGTTCTATAGGAGTCAACAAGTATTATTCCTGACATCATGAGCTTTACAGATGTGCCATCTTATTGAGGTCGAGAAAGAGGTGGAAAAAATATCTATTCAGCCTTGAGAGTGGCATCACTCTACAAGGTGTGTCTCTCAATCCTGCAGTCAATGTGACAGATCTACATTAGTCCACTGTAATACTGCTATCTTCAACCAATTTTTACATAAAAAAATATAATCTCTCTAAATAGTGAGTCTTCTTGCGTATTTATACCACCTATCTCCTCAGAAAACCACAACAGTAAACTGGAAAACAATCTCTGGTCAATATTGCTCCGTCCTAGATGAAAATGCATCGATAAAGCTATTGTTGGTGAAAACATAGCGTGTAAACTGTGTCAATTGGAAAGATTAATTCTAAGTAGGATTATTGTCTCCATCAAGGTACCAATATTAGCCTTTGTTTGAATAACCTTGAGGCCTCCAAAACGTAGATTATTTAGGAGTAGTTGGATGAATGGTGATGTAAAATAAGCCACTACATTCCTTTGTTATATACTTGGAAAAATATCTATTCAGTATGTGACGTAGAACTACATCAGTCCACTATAATACTGCTGTCTTCACCCAATTTTTTCATTAAAAAAATATAATTTCTCTAAACAATGAGTCTTCCTGCGTATTTAGGCCTATTATCTCCTCAAAAAACCACAACAGTAAACTGGAAAACAAAACAATCTCCTTTGCTTCATGGACAAACTTCATTGATTTCTTACTTGCTTTAATATGCTCGTGAGACCTAAAACTTGGGTTGGAGTTTGTTGGCTAGCTAGGAGCTACCTGGAGGCAAGTAAATAAGTCATATAAGTTGTAACCAATATCGGCGATAGTAACCAATAAGCATTGATTTTGTTGATTAAATTACACTTAATATCTATGTAATTTCCTAATCATTGCAACTTAGATAACAGTTTCATTTATTTAATGATAATACTAGTCCTATCATATGAACTCAACATGATTTGCCATTGCCATAGCTTATCTATATTAGATCCATGTAATTTCCTAATCATCGCAGCTTAGATACCAGGTTTAATTTATTTATTGATAATATTGGTCCTGTCATATGAACTCAACATGCTTTGTTTTCCCTAGATTATCTATATTATAGATAGATGTATTATTCCTGATGTCGTATCAGTTCTATATGAGTCAAACATTATTATTCTTGACGTCATGAGATTTACATATGTGCCATCTTAATGAGGTTGAGACAGAGGTGGAAAAAATCTCTATTTAGTCTTGAGAGTGGCATCACTCTACAGGGTGTGTCTCTCAATCCTGCAATTAATGTGATGCAAATCTACATCAGTCCACTGTAATACTACTGTCTTCACCCAATTTTTGCATAAAAAAATATAATCTCTCTAAACAGTGAGTCTTCTTATCTATTTAGACCACCTATCTCCTCAGAAAACCACAACAGTAAATTGGAAAACAATCTCTGGTCAATACTGCTCTCAAAGGTGACATATCCAGTAAATGCCCGTATAGTCAATCTCTGGAACAAATCTAAATAGAATTTCTTCATTGTAATATCCATTTTTGTACATGCCATTTCTTCGATAAACTTTAAGGCATTTTATAGTGTTTTTGGAACCATGTACATGTCATTTCTATGTCATTTCTCCCATAAGATTTAAGGCAAAATTTAAGGAAAACCATGTACATACATCTCATTTCTCCCATTTCTCCCATAAACTCAAGGCAACTTTAAGGATAACCATGTACATGTCATTTCTAGCATTTGCTATCATTTTTGGAACCATGTACATGTCATTTCTATGTAATTTCTCCGATAAAATTTAAGGCAAACCATGTACATGTGTCATTTCTTCCATAAATTTAAGGAAAACTTTAAGGCATGTCATTTCTATGTCATTTCTCTGTCATTTCTCCCATAAACTATAAGGCAAAATTTAAGGAAAACCATGTACATGTCATTTCTCCCTTAAACTCTAGGCAAGGAAAAATTTAAGTCATGTCATTTCTAGATGTGATTTCTCCCCATAAACTTTAAGAAAAACTTTAAAGCAAACCATGCACATGTCATTTCTCCCACAAACTCAAGGCTTTCTCCCATAAAATCAAGGCAAACTTAAGGCCTAAAAACCTTGGTGAGAACCTAAAGTGGCTGAACTTCCATAGGATTTGAGTCACTCTGTTGAGTGTTAAATTCTACAAGTTCTAAAGGCAGAGTCTGTAAAGGGCCAGGTAGCCTCTGGATCTCATCCTTTCTCAAAGGTGACATATCCAGTAAATTCCCCTACATTCAATATTTGGAACAGATCTAAATAGAAGTTCTTCATTGTAATATCCATTTCTGTACATGCCATTTCTCCGATAGAATTTAAGGCATTTGCTAGTATTTTTGGAACCATGCACATGTCATTTCTATGCCATTTCTCCCATAAAATTTAAGGCAAATTTTAAGGCAAACCATGCACATACATGTCATTTCTCCCATTTCTCCCATAAACTCAAGGCAAACTTTAAGGATAACCATGTACATGTAATTTCTAGCATTTTCTAGTGTTTTTGGAACCATGTACATGTCATTTCTATGTCATTTCTCCCATAAAATTTAAGGCAAACCATGTACATGTGTCATTTCTCCCATAAAATTTAAGGCATACTTTAAGGCATGTCATTTCTATGTCATTTCTCCCATAAACTATAAGGAAAACTTTAAGGCAAACCATGTACATGTCATTTCTCCCTTAAACTCTAAGTAAGGCAAACTTTAAGGCATGTCATTTCTAGATGTGATTTATTCCATAAAATTTAAGGCAAACTTTAAGGCAAACCATGCACATGTCATTTCTCCCGCAAACTCAAGGCTTTCTCCCATAAACTCAAGGAAAAATTTAAGGCCTAAAAACGTTGGTGAGAACCTAAAGTGGCTGAACTTCCATAGGATTTGAGTCACTCTATTGAGTGTTAACTTCTACAAGTTCTAAAGGAAGGGTCTGTAAAGAGCCAGGTAGCCTCTGGATCTCATCCTTTCTCAAAGTTGACATATCCAGTAAATTCCCCTATACTCAATCTTTGGAACATATCTAAATAGAAGTTCTTTTTGTACATGCCATTTCTCCGATAAACTTTGAGGAATGTGCTAGTGTTTTTGGAACCATGTACATGTCATTTCTATGTCATTTCTCCCATAGAATTTAAGGCAAAATTTAAAGTGAACCATGTACATACATGTCATTTCTCCCATTTCTCCCATAAAATCAAGGCAAAATTTAAGGATAACCATGTACACGTGTCATTTCTCCCACAAACTCAAGGCTTTCTCCCATAAAATCAAGGAAAACTTTAAGGCCTAAAATCATTGGTGAGAACCTAAAGTGGCTGAACTTCCATAGGATTTGAGTCACTCTATTGAGTGTTAAATTCTACAAGTTCTAAAGGCAGAATCTATAAAGGGCCAGGTAGCCTCTGGATCTCATCCTTTCTCAAAAGTGACATATTTAGTAAATTCCCCTACAGTGAATCTCTGGAACATATCTAAATAAAAGTTCTTCATTGTAATATCTATATCTGTATATGCCATTTCTCCCATAAAATTTAAGGCATTAGCTAGTGTTTTTGGAACCATGTACATGTATTATTTATTCATTGTATGAAAACTTTAAGACATGTCATTTCTATGTCATTTCTCTATCATTTCTATGTCATTTCTCCCATAAACTTTAAGGCAAACCATGTACATGTCATTTCTCCCATGCATTTGCAATAAATGTTATTTAATATATTTTATTGAATTTGTTTTTTTTAGGGATTAAAAAAACCCACTAAATATGGTTGAAAAATGGATATTATGCATAGATGTTTCTTTCTATCCCAATCCAGGGAAAGCAGTGATTACATATGTGATTTGAAATATTGTGACTAACAAGGTCCTCCAAAGGAAAATGAATATATTGGGAAGAACAAAAAACAACGAGGCATATTATATTGCATTGATAGAAGGCTTGGGAACAACTAGGGAGTATGGATAAAATGGAATTGTAGTTTTCACCAATTCTGAACTTGTGTGCAACCAGATGAAAGGCGTGTACGAAGTTAAGAAGGAGAGGCTAAAACAACTGCATGGAAAAGAAAACAATATTGTTAGGAAATTTCAATTTTTTAGTATAAGACATTGTGCAAATGTTAATAAGATGTCTAGTGATCTATTTTTGTGGGGCAATGCTAATTCAAAATTCATCTGTCAAATATGAATTAGTATTATATGGGGCAATGCCAATTCAAGATTCATCTCTCAAAGATGAATTAGTGTTGAGACATTCTCCTTCAAAATTTATTGATGAACATTGTAACATATCTTTGATATGTGTGTGTTTTTTACTTATAAATGCGCCATTTTTAATGACCATGTGTTTTTTTCAATTATATACCAAGTGTGCTCCCACCATGTAAAGTGAAACTTGGTGAACTTCACATTTTTATAAAATTAAAATGTGAGGACTTCAATAAATTTTTGTTAAATTGAGTTTCACACATCAATTAGTGCTTTGAAAGTTGTGTTTTACATAATTTGTGTACTAAATTACATTAATTTTTTGAAATTTTTTGAATTTATTTAAAATGGTAATTTAAAAATAATTGTAAATGTCCAATGTAGATATATCCATATATATCATGGAGGATAAAAGATGAAGATCAATAGAATCCCATGCCTCTACGAGAGAGGGGGATCATGGATCGAGGGATGTTCATGGTATTTATATAATTTATCTCCATACATACATGTGTGTATACGTGTCGAATTAATTTTTATATTGACTATATATATAATTTTATCCCCATGTACATACATGTATACATATGGAATTGATTTTTTATCAATTGTGTGAGTTAAATTAGTTTTTAATAAGTTTTATTTTTTATTTTTTAGGAGTTAGGAGGATAAGGGTGTCTACTCTATCAATGGAGCATGGCCATGGTTCACATAATCATGGTATGATTCATGAAATTTAATCAATCATATGTACATGTATTTATATGTATGAATGTATTTTTTAATTGATTATAAATTCATATTTTTTTATGAAGCTTCCCTCTTGTCGCGTGAGGTTGGTGGTGGTACACATTCCTCTGGAGGCCCATCAATAGGTGGTGGCCAATTACGTGAGGGTGGTGATATGCATTCCCCTGGAGGACAATCAATGGATGGTCGTGTTGGTTCTCAACCAATCGATGGTCGTTTTGGTTCTCAACAATCTCAAGGTAGGCATGATGTTGGCCAATCATATCGAGGTGGCCATCAATTTGAATATTATTTTCATTCAATTTGTACAAATTTGTTTACATGTTTTTTTATTTATAAAATTTTTTATATATTGATGCAGAGGGTGAAAATGTTGCTCCAAAAAGACGTAGGGCAGAACACGTTATTAAAGAAGAATGTTGTACACTAACCATGACTTATCCATTTGACATTTCCGATATACCTTGGGAATCAAACATGTAGCAATGCATGTTACAAAGGAGTCAACATCTTCATTCAAAATTGAAGAGAGACCTTGTGTCTTTGAAACTCCACGCTGAGAGTCGAGAAAGATTGGAAATAATTACTCACTCTTTAGGCGAACTAGTAGATGTGTACCTAAGGCTTGGGCTAACCACTAATACTTTTGTAGAAGTGATGAGAAAAATAAAGGAAATAGTGATGGGTCCCGATACATGGGAGGTTGTTAAACAAAGATTTACAATGGAAATGGCCAGGTCTATGTTTAATTTAAAAGAAGGGATGAAAATAAAGATGCTAAAGGTGAAATATTTCAAGCACCCTGATATAGCTGGCCATTTGTATGATAGGCACCTTGCTACCTATGGAAGAATCCCATGGAACGATGAGGTTCCGCTTTATTTTGCAAAATTATTTTATGCATAATTATTTTTGGGAATGAAACTCAATTATAATGACCTTCCCTCTGAATTTTTTGGTCATGAGAAAGGTCTATTATATGACCATAGGGGAGCTAAGCGTGATGTTGAGTTGCCTCACCCTGAGCCACCATTGGTTATTCGACCTATTCGTGTCGAAACTTTGCAGTCAGAGATGGATGCCACTTCTTAAATTAGTCGAGAAGCAAGGGATGCCATCATTGATAATGTTCAGAGTGGTCTGGGTGGAGTTGATGTTTGTCTGAATTGACAAAGAGCACGAGAGAATGCACATGCTAATTTTTTGTATCATACAGATGAAGAGATAGACAACATGAGTGTTGAAGATCTCAAAACATATGCAAAGAATTGTCGCAATGGTTTGCAGGACCTAATTATTCATGAACAAGAGGGCATGGGATTGGTATGTGTTAATGGTTAAAGTGATTATTTTAACACATGTAAAATTTGTAATAAATAAACATATGTATACATTAATCTAAAAAAAATGTATAATATATGTTAACGCCATTTGCATTTGTCACGCTTGATGAACGAAGATGTTAATATCACGGTCGAAACCTCTGGTTCACACAATCAAGATGGTTCTCACCATAAATCACACAATCAAGACGGTTCTCACCATCAAGATGATATGTTGGCACATGTTAGTGTTTTTTAAGTGAACATGATGATGTACAATTATTTTTTATCTATTATTATATATATCAAAACATGATGACATATTTTTAAAATAAATAATTGTGCACACATGTACATGTATATATAATTAAATTTTAACAAATTCCAATTCCATCCGATGTTTTTGGGATGGAGGTACCTTCTTCTTCCTTGGGAGATGTGCCAAATCCACCATCACAAGTATGAAATTTTTTTCACTTAAATATGTTTTAAAGTTATATATTGCAGCTCAAAATTTCCATTAAAAATTGAGATCTAGATCTTGAGTTATTTTACAGTTTGAATTTTTTTGAATTTTAGGTTTTTGGAGATTTTCTTTCGGAGCCACCCTTAGGAGATGTGCTCAATCTACCATTACAAGTGTTCAATTTTTCACTTAAATATGTAAGTTATAAATTATAAAATGAAGTTCAAAAGTTTTATTATAAATTGAGATCTAGATCTTGAGTTATTTTATACTTTAAAAATATTTCAATTTTAGGTTTTTGGAAATGATTTCCCTTCTCCACGGACTCTAGCGATGGAGTGTATGTTGGAGATAGGAACATCCACACCGTTTGAAAAAGTTGTCTAACTTTTTTTTTAATATGATTGAAAATTAGTTTATATGGATTTTCATTTGAAATATATATATACTTTTTAAAATATTTGAATTTTAGGTTTTGGAAATGATTTCCCTTCTCCACGGACTCTTAGCGATGGAGTGTATGTTGAGAGAATAGGAACATCCACACCATTTGAAAAAGTTGTCTAACACCACCAATATGATTTTAAAAATTAGTTTATGTGGATTTTCATTTTTGAAATATCATATACTGCATATACTCTATATATCTATATATATATATATATGCTCATATATACTTGTACATGTATATTATACAGTTTACTATGGAAGATGTTTCTGTGGAGGATGTTTTAATGGACGAGCAACAAAACACAATGGAGAGGGAACCACATGAGGTATTACATGATTTTTTTTTTCATTTTGTTTTTTTACATGAAGTTCTATATTCTCATTCAATTATAAAACATTAAAGTTTAATGTTTGTACACATCATGTACAGGTTCCCCATTATTCACAGGATAGCACGAGGATCAAGACTTTGCTGGAAGAGACACTAGATCCATCTGTATTTGATGGATGATGCACATGTGTGCAACATTATATTTGATAGATCTAGTCTTAAATTTACTTTTTTATATATAGTCTTATCTATGCAGTCATATTTACTTTTCTATATAACTTGATACTTGTAACACTATACATTGAACTAGATATATATATTTACTTTTATTTTTCATGTGAGATACAAATTTTGGACATATTTCACTGTTTGGATATAGTTTTAAACTACATTTAATTTTATCAAGAATAATTTTAAATTTTAGATAGTTACATTTGGCATGTGGTCGCATGTTGTGATATATAATTTTTTGTTTTTAAAACTCAAGTTGTCATTTATTTTTTAAATATAAAATGAATCTAGATGGAGATTTCAAATTACAAAACACATTTACATGTGTATATTTTGGATAGTTGAACTACATTTGGCATGTGATCACATGTTGTGATATAATGTTTTGTTTTTAAAACTCAAGTTGTCATTTTATTTGTTAAATATAAAATTCAAATCTAGATGGAAATTTTAAATTAAAAAACACGTGTATATTTTGGACAGTTCAACTACATTTGGCATGTGATCTCATGTTGTGATATAATGTTTTGTTTTTAAATTGGATAGTTCAACTACATTTGGCATGTGATCTCATGTTGGGATATATGTTTTGTTTTTAAAACTCAAGTTGTCATTTTATTTGTTAAATATAAAATGAATCTCTAGATGGAAATTTCAAATTACACTTTGAAAATGTGTATATTTTGGATGGCTGAACTACATTTGGCATGTGATTGTGATATAATTATTTGTTTTTAAAAAAATTTCATTTTATATAATTTTGTTAGATATAAAATGAATCTCTCTAGATGGAAATTTGAAATTACAAACCATGTACATACATGTACATATATTTTGGATAATTAGAATTATGTGGCATATAATCTGATTGTGATATAATGTTTGTTTAAAATTCATGTTGTCATTTTATTTGTTAAATATAAAAGAATCTTTAGATGGAAATTTCATATATTTTCAGAATATATTATTTTGGATGGTTGAACTACACTTGGCATGTAATTTTGATATAATATTATTTTGCTTTTAAAAGAAAGTTTTTCATTTTTTATAAATTTGTTAAAAATATAAATGAATCTCTCTAGATAAAATTTCGAATTACAAATTTACAAACCATGTATACATGTTAGTATATTTTGGATAGTTGAACTACATTTGGCATGATCGTATTTGTGATATAATGTTTTGTTTTTAAATTGGATAGTTCAACTACATTTGGCATGTGATTGTGATGTGTTTTGGATAGTTCAACTACATTTGGCATATGATTTCATGTTGTGATATAATGATTTGTTTTTAGATTGGATAGTTCAACTACATTTGGCATGTGATCTCATGTTGTGATATAATGTTTTTTTTTTTTTAACTCAAGTTGTCATTTTATTTGTTAAATATAAAATGAATCTCTAGATGGAAATTTCAAATTACATTTTCACAATGTGTATATTTTGGATGGTTGAACTACATTTGGCATGTGATTGTGATATAAATGTTTTGTTTTTAAAAAGTTGTTATTTTATAAATGTTAAATATAAAATGAATCTCTCTAGATGGAAATTTCAAATTACAAACCATGTAGATACATGTGTATATTTTGGATAGATGAACTAGATTTGGCATGTAATCACATGTTGTGATATAATGTTTTGTTTTACAATATAATGTTTTGTTTTTAAAATTCAAGTTGTCATTTTATTTGTTAAATATAAAATGAATCTCTGGATGGAAATTTCAAATTACATTTTCACAATGTGTATATTTATTTTGGATGGTTGAACTAGATTTGGCATGTGATTGTGATATAATGTTTTATTTTTAAAAAGTTTTCATTTTATAAATTTGTTAAAAATATAAAATGAATCTCTCTAGATGGAAATTTTGAATTACAGACCATGTATACATGTGTATATTTTCGATAGTTGAACTACATTTGGCATGTGATCACATGTTGTGATAAAATGTTTTCTTTTTAAAACTCAAGTTGTCACTATATTTGTTAAATATAAAATGAAGTTGCCATTATATTTGTTAAATATAAAATGAATCTAGATGGAAATTTCAAATTACAATTTACACATAAATGTGTATATTTTGGATAGTTGAACTACATTTGGCATGTGCTCACATGTTGTGATATAATGTTTTGTTCTTAAAACTAAAGTTGTAATTTTATTTGTTAACTATAAAATGAATCTAGATAGAAATTTCAAATTACATTTAAGACATACATACATTGGTACATGTTATGCATTTGAACATGTGTGTGAATGTTATATAATTTTAGGATGTACATCTATTATTTAGGTGATATTAAAGTACAATACATATTGATGTTTTAAAATCTAAAAATAATCATATAATATACAGGTCAGAAGCCATACCATGGCCCCGCGCCAGTGTCAGAAACCCATTAGAGGCAGCTACAAAGGTTCGTTTTCAGGCCACTCTCACCATGGCAATGACCAGCGATTGGAATCCACCGAGGGCTCTGCATTTGATAGCCATCAAGTGTTGGTTCCTCAAGCGTTTGATAACATTCATAAGGAGATTTTTTTTCCTCCGAAGAAGCCCAAGGGTAGAAGAGGCAAGAAATCTACTATTCCACAATCTGTGCAGCCTTTACCCAGGAAAACCAACCCGCTTCGAGGTTATGAACCCACGATGGAGGAGATAGGAATTTGAGTTATCGATTCAAATAGTGTATGGACCAGAGATTACGATGCAGAGTACCCAGTCACTCCCATCGTCCATGCGACCCCTCCGAAGCCTCCTCGAATGCACATAACTGAGAAGGAAGCCATTGCTAAAGAATATGGGTGTCTGATAGAGGAAGAGGACCAGGCGACAGACGAAGATGAATGAACTCCATGATTGTCACCTCAGGATATACTTCAGCTCTTTTGTTTTTATATGGGCCACTAAATTTTTTGTATTAAAAGACTTGATGACACTCTTAAGGGTTTGGTTTCCTCCTTTGAGGCAACCCCAAACTTGGTTTATTTTGAACACTACCAAGGCAAGGATAGGCTAAGCACTGCTTTCCATCTCTACCCATTGCCTTTGTACAATTATTCATTCTTTTAATATAGTTTAGCCCAAGTTACAAACAAAAAAAGGTTCACATGAATATATGTACATAAAAATGATTGAAGTACATATTTGAATATAATATGTTAAAACGATTGAGGTACAATACATATCAATGTATATATCTAAAAAAAATCATAAAATTCTAGGTGTTTTTAGATGTGTCAAAGAATCATAAAATTTTAAAATTGCATTAGAACATATATATCCAGTACACAAAAATTTTCATTAATGTACATAGAAAATATAATTTCAGCTGATAATAAACTGGAAATTACAAAACACATACCACACATTTTTCATTCAAGAATGAATACTATAATTTACTTTTAATAGACACGTGTCTAAAAGAAATCGTGCAACTTCAAATTTGCATTATATCAACTATGATAGATACACAGATATGTACATTTTGCAAAATGACATTATGACAAATTGTACTAGAGAATTTCTGAAATCGTTTAGACTAGATAATCTAGACATGTGTATGTGTAGTGTATAAATTACTCATGTGCATGTACCAAAACAACGTACATGTGCAAACACTCAATTACATATAACATAAAAAGGCAGTTCAATTTTTAGTTGAGTTTTAGAAGTTCTAAAATATGAATCCAAAGAGAAGAAATTTTGGGCAGTTCAATCAAAAAAATTCCAATGGAATTCCATCTTCAATGATCCGTTCATGATTGGCTTTAGACATTTTCCATTTCTTAATTTTCGTTTTTTTCTTTGGTTGAACTTCTATCAACTTTATGCATGTTGCACACACCAAGTGACTATATTGACAACTTATGACATCAGGTTCATAGTCTTGAAAGTAAACAAAATCCTGAATTTTATTAGTTT
The DNA here is from genome assembly GCA_034641835.2 of Pinus albicaulis. Lineage (NCBI taxonomy): Eukaryota > Viridiplantae > Streptophyta > Pinopsida > Pinales > Pinaceae > Pinus > Pinus albicaulis. Next base: position 483,682,538 of record CM076580.1, read on the forward strand.
GTTGTAAAAAATAAACTTTCAGTATAGTAGACCCTCTGTCATATGTAAACCTGTTATCATCATCGTTTTCTAATAATTTCATCTTTCGTTCCATGCAACGCATAAAATAATACTTCACATTTTAATCGTTCATAGTAGGTGCAACTACAACAAAAAAATCTCCTACACAATAAAACAAACTTATGTATTTAAATTTAGATCATAATTAACATGAAAAATTAACTTTAAAATTAACATGTGTACTTGATTTTATTATCTATTTCTAGATCTCTATCATTTGAAAGTAATTGAAATGTTACATTCTCTAACAAGATTAGAAACTCGATCACCATCAAATGATATTGTAATCTCCTTTGATTGCATTACTTCAAAGCTTGCAACATACATTTTCCCCTTTGTATTTAGTTATGTATGTTGCCAATCTCTTACAAAAATTTTGTTTTCATAAACATCATTGGATTTTGTGTTGTCTATGCAAACATGACAAAAAATAGAATATTTTATTTTATCCAATGCAAACACATTTGTGGACAACTTTGTTTTAATTAAATGCAATTTTCGAGTCCCTTTTATTGTTCCAACGTCATCTCCAATCGATCTATATACATATTGGACCCCAATATGCCAAAATAACCTATATGGAAAATTCAAAGAAGTATATAAATATGATATCAAAATACCATAAAAAATAATCATTGTGATAAATTTATTGTTTAAAATTAGAAATCCAATTAAAAAAAAAATTGAATGTACCTTCATACTTCCCTTGATCGGTTAGTATCGTGGCTTGGCGCAGCACTGCACCATTGAACAACTTGTTCAGTTGAGACAAATTGGTTTTCAAAGTGGTCTATTTGATATCTTCAAAGTGCTCATTTTATGCATGCCCCTGCACCATCATCTTCTCCTTTTCCATGAACAGTCTCAAAGAAATTCCAACAATGTTTAATGCAGGTTTTCATATGAAGATGACACAACCAAAAGAATGATCGTGAAGATTTTAATTGAATTGTGCATCCATCTGACCATATCCAATGTTCATTTAATTTTATTCCACGACTTTTCAAGGAATCATATATCTTTTCAAAATGGTGTTGTACAAAAGATGTATCATGTGTACATTGGCCACTGATATAAAAGTGATATTCTTTAATAACATGTCAATTTTCACTGGTGGTTTCTATATGATCAACATTTTGTTTAGCATGTCTATATAGAATATGGATGAGCATGCAGACTTGGTCAGAATGATAGTATTAACTCTGAATTTATTTTTGTGGAACAAATGTGTAGTTTTATACAAAATAAACTACCGACAAAATGGTCCCTGGTGGAAAAAATTCTCGGAATTTTTTGAATTGCAAGTCGTGCCATCAAGCTCTATGGGAATGCTTGGTGTATTTATAAATTTCTTCCTCATCTTAAAATATCTATCACAAAAATTTCTTATTCTTGTAAATCAATTCTTTTACCTCTTGAACCTTGAATCGATGTATGTATATATTCATATCTCTTCCATTTCACTTTCATATTGGACAAAGATTGACCATTTATATCAGTATGATATTTGCTTTGAAATTTAGTCAAATTTCCACAATCATCGCATTTTTTACCACAAACACATTCATTTTGGTAAAATAATTCATGGCTTTCTCTTCTACATATAATTTGAGATATGAAATCATGGATAGTGGAAGGAGGAGGTGAATCTTTCCAAAAACATGCACCAAAATTAAGGAATGTGTCATAATATAACTAAAATTCCACATGATAATGACAACCACAAGTGTGGCGTACAGTGATAGGTTTTACATACCATGGTTTTTATTACACAAAAGCACTAATTGAGACATCAATTTCACGATTCTCTTCTTTGAACTTGTTGAACAACTCTATCTTAGTGGTGTCCAAGAAATGTTTTGGATGTTTTGCATACTAATTTCATGTTATTCTTCTTCGCATCACATCCCTTGCTATTGGTGAAACACGTGATTTTTTCATCCAATAATCATATATTGTTTTTTTAACATTTTCTCCAAGTCTGTCTTTGTATGGTTACCTAAAAATAACTGTCCAACAAGCGATTTCATCATTTACATCTATTTGCAACTAAAATTTCTGATGTTTCTGCAAATTTTTTTGTGAGGTTCCTGTTAGCGTCAGTATTTGCATACTTCCACCAGGGATAAAAACACATTTGCATGTGCATCTTAGGTGTCCTATTCTAAAGAAATTTTCAATAATTCCGTTAGGTCATGATATAAAATTACTCCACTGGTGGTTGTCCTTGTTAGCTTTGTGTTTCATTGATGGTAGTGGTCTTTCATTAGTTTTCCCTCATGTGAAACTTGTTGATTCTCCTCTCTATGATCTTTATTCATGAGTCACTTTCACTCTCATTCCATATTATTAGATCATATGGTCGGTCTCATTAGGTTCTAGGGTCTCATCATGGTCAAATTAAAGAGTCAAGTATCAATAAATATCGGCAAGGTCATGAGGAGGTCAATAAACTCAAAGTCATAGCACCTGAGAATATCAAATAAATGTTTTATTCAGCTTGATGTAATTTTCACCTCAAAACCATGTTTTGAGGTGAAAACATGCTAATTTTCCTTTATTATCATCTTTATGTAATTTTATGTCATCATATGTAATAAGTCACACTTCAGAAAGCAGCTATCTCCGCAAAGTCACCACCCTTCCCTTCAAAGACGTTTTCCACAACATTTTCAGTGTCAAAACATGTTCTAAGTATGTCCATCATAAATAGCCCACAAAGAGCTTTCCAACGGTATATTACACTCTCAAAACTGACTCCTGGATTGAAATTTATGCCTAAGTGAATAAAGCTCCCCTATACCCTAAACCAACCCCTTTTCCCACCTTTCCTTTAAACTTTATTTTATTAAAGTCTAATGTTTTCTTTTATAAACCCCTTTTCCCCTACCCGACGGCTTGATCACATTCGTAATGTTCTTTGAACTTATAAGAATCCCCGATGCGATTAAATAAAACCACTTCCCCTCATACCCCTTAAACTTTATAATAAAGTTTTAAGTTTTATATTATAAATCCCTCGCTGATCCAACCCCTTTCCCTTTTGTGATTGCAATCGCAACATTTAACATAGCATTCTGATTGACCCTTGTGTTCACAAAAACTCCGATGCAATTGAGTCCCTTCCGATTGGACCCCACCCGATTATATCTCGACCGTTGATCCCCCTTAAAGATCCGACGGCCCATACTCCATCACTCCATCGCAATCGGAGATTTCATAAGTGTTACACCCACTCCCGCTATGAAACGTTGATGCGATTGACCCCGCCCGATTGCCCATCCGCCGTCGATCTGCCCATCCGATCGAACGGCCCATAGCCCGTCGCTCCATCGCAATCGGCGTTTTCCCATAACACCTCGCTCCGCTCCCCTTCCTTGCCAAAATTTCCGATCGTGGTTGACCTTTGGGTCCCACCATTAAACCTTCTCTACCCATTCAAATAAAAGAGCCTTTTCCCTTTGTAAATCTCAAAATTTATTTTATTTTTTTTTATAAATATTTTCCCCCCATCACTTATCCACAATCACATCGGTGAAATCCCATGGTATAACACTTAGCCTCCCCTCCCAAGCCCCGATTGCGATTGTGATTTACACTCCCGGGTCCCACCTTAAAGGCCCTCCGCTCTTTCAATGTAAAAATCATTCTTCCATTTGTAAAAGCGTTAAAACATTTTTATTTGTTTTTTCACCCCATTATCCCTTTGGCTTATCTTTTACCCCTATTTCCATTATGCCAATCACATCGGAAGTTTTTAGGGCCTTGTTCTAATAACATCTTCCCCTTTCCTCTGATCTCCGATTGCGATTACACCATTGCAACGTGTATTTCAAACGCTCCATTATATGTTGCATCCCCTTCCTCCCCTTCGATTCTGATTGCAATTGTGATTCGGGCCCACCTCCTTTCCCTTCGCTCCTTCCACTCAAAATGAGTCGTTTTCTTCATCAAAGGCATAAAGTTCAATTTTGATGTTTTCAAAGTTTAGTTTTGATGTTTTCAAATGGTTTCCTTTGGGATAAAGAGATTTTCAAAACAAAAAGAAAGGAAACAGTCAAAGGGCCGAGAAACTAAATATGAAACAGTAAGACATTTTCAGCAACGATTTAAAGGAGATTTATTCTATAGGTTTCTTCTTCTCATTTGTTGGATATGACAGTGAATATCAAGAGGGTCAAAAATGTATTGTTGTTCCTCCCTTTCAGGGGCAGATGGTTAGTCTCTTTCCTATGTTCGGATTTCAGTTCTGAGCTGGTAAAACAACTCCTCTTTCTATGGATCTACTTCCCTCAAATTTTTGTCTATTTAATGTAATTTTTAGTCATTTGTAAGCAGTCAATAAGTCAGTAAGTAGGGGAATAGTGTGGAAATTAAGGAGGACGCTCTGCGCTCCATTATAATCGTTTTTGATAGGGAATTAATAAGAAATGCAGCTCTGATTTTTGGGATCCATGTGGTATGAAATTTAGCATTTGTTCTTTTCTTTGTGTTCATATGTAAAACTGTTATGTTCATCATTCATTCATAAGCATCTCTGGTTGAATGTTTTTAAGATATATAGGTAGAATCCATTTTTAATGCTCTGCCTTGGGAAAACATTCAATATTCTGTGTTTTCTTCTGTTTTAAAAGGATCCATCTCCTATTTCATTTTCAACCCCTTACCATTCTTTCCTTTCCATAATTATTTAAACTTAATTGCTAAAATTTCCTGCCTACCTTGCCCCATGAAATACCCTGTATCCCTGATTTCATTCCCCAGATTCAAACTATCCCATTTTTTCCATACAACCCTGAAAATTCATTCATCTAAACATTTCCCATCATTATACCTAGCCTAAAATCAATTCATAATTGTACTTTGTTGAATATATTTTCACGGAGAGAGCCCTCTCCTGACCTTGTAGGGCTAGCTACAAGGCTGAGCGTGGTTTTGATGTTACCTTGATTTTTCTTTCTTCAGCCTGAGGTTCAAATTAGGTGATAACATTTCTGGCGACCATACTGAGGAGTATTTAGCATAAAAGATTGATCAACCCAGTAATATCTTCCCCGGTAAAGAATGACAAAGTTTAGATCCGATTGTTGATGGTGAACAACAGTTGGATACATATAAAGGCTGAAACTATTCACCTGGCGACTCCATTCACTGATAGATCTAGAAAATCAATCCTTCATGGTGACTCCACTGCTAAAATAAGATCAGTAGCTTTAAGATTTTCAATATGGCAAGTGTTGCAAGACGTTATGCTCCCATGAGCCGAGATCACATTCCAGGTTTCCCAAATAAAATGCCTAAAGTAGTTTGGCAAAGGAATTTTCCTATGTTCAAAAATGTGAAAGGTAATGATGCTGCTTGTTACACCATTTTTTGGTCATCTAACCTACTACCATTAGATGGACCCAAGTACACCATGTAAGACCAATTTTACCCTAAGTAAAATTGCTTTCACTATGTAAAATAACTTAATAAAACACATTTATTAGGTTGTTTATGGTCTAAACAGGAAACCCCAAAATGAAATATTAAACAAACCTATATTTGTTTCATTTTCCTCAAGGAATAATTAATTAAACAATAATTTAATTATTATTCCTGGTCATGTTTAACCCAAAACAAAGAAATTAATTAGATAAATCTTTATTTATCTTATTATTTTATAGGAATAATTATTTAAATCTTATTTAAATAATATTCCTTGATTAAATATGACTAAATCACCCATAAATAATTAAATAAATCATTATTTATTTGATTATCTTTCAACCACTTCCTTAAAATGATAAATAAATCATTTATTTATTTATTATTTCCAAATAAAGGGATTTGACCCAAGTCAAATACTTTTTCCCTCCAACAAATATAATAAAATATTCCATAAAAGGTGGATCTAGATTTGGTTAATGTTATTTTAATCATGCACCAAGATCTAGAATGACCCAATATTTTGTTATAAATAGGAGGGTTTTCTCCTACCATTTTTCACCTTTTGTTGCCTATTAGATCACTCTGGATCTATACTCTTGGTCTGACTTTGAGCCGTTATCATTGTCATATTTTTCATTATTTGCTGTGTGAGCTCCCTTTGAGTTCTATCTTTGTTTGGGTTTTCTACACCAACAGGAGAGAGAAATGCTAGATCTGAAGTGCTGAGGACTTCCAAGAACCCATCCCATTGAGGAGAATTGGAAACACCTTCTTGTTTTCCTCCCAGGTGCCCTTAATAAAATTCTTTCAAAAAATATTGTTCTTGTCTTGTCTATTGGATGTATGGAGCAAAACCTTATTTTTACTGCTTAATGTCTCTTTATGCATAGATATGGTTTTTTGCGGCACTTGTCTTGACCAACTAACTGCAGATCTGAAGATATTGGCAGCCACATTTGATGTTAGGGCTATAATTTATGCGTAGCTAAAGTGGTCTTTTTTCGTACACTTCGACAAAAGATTCATACTAACACTGCTCTTCATCTGGTGAAATTTCACATCCATGTGCATAAGTTAGAAATTGACTTTCCTGAAGATTGCTTGATGAAGATGTTCATGGCTACTCAGGAAGATGAAGCTCGATATTGGTATGAAAGTTTGCCACCTGCTTGTATTTATTGTTTGAAAGATTTTCATACAATATTCTTTGAAAGGTATAAAGAATCTTGTCCATCCTTAATATTAGTGCAGAATTGTTATAAACATGTTAATAGTTTCAGTGAAAATATTGAGGATTTTTGTGGAGATGATGAATTTATGGACGAAGAAATCATGGAAGCACTATATGAAAATCCATTTCAACAACATACAAAAATCTTAGAGGATACTTATCAAGATCAGCAGGTTGACGATCTTTGTAAAACTGAAAATGATACAAGACAAGGTTTTATCTCAGATCTTATTGAAATAAAGGACAAGATGCAGCAAAAGGATGTTCCAATCTCACATAGTCATAAAGTTAAACTAGATCTAGAGTTAAAATGTGATCAGGGAGAACATGTTGTTCTAGTTCCCATAAAGGAGAGTTATATTGTTGAGGCCACCTCAGATGAAGAAAACAAAGTTATAAACCCGAATGCTCTCATCTCATCGGAACAAAGTGTCCACGAGGAGGTAATCCATTCCCTCTATGAAAAACAAGATGAGATCTTTGTTCAAGTAAGTGAAAAGGTTTCTTTGGATGAATCTTTGGTAGATGATAGGAATGTCAGTTTTGGATTTCAAGAACCATCCGAAGTTTCTTCTCTAATGATTAACGAATGTGATAAGAAACATGATAATCTGGTTGTTATATCATATGAAGATGATCAACAATATATTCAGACTATAGAAGAACAGAGCATTCAGAAATGCCATTTATATTATTGTTCCTATGTTTCATGTTTTGAAATGTTGTTTCAATAGGAAATCTACACACATACTTGTTCCAAATTTTTTGAAGACCAGGAACACACTCTTACTGAGGTACATTATGAAGAGAGATCATAATCAAGAGAAAAGGACACCTTGTCTCTTCAGCAGGAAGTAAATCTTCATGTTTTTCAGGATCTAGTGGCAAATCTATTGCAATTAGCAGTGAAGGTAATTATTGTAGTATTCAGTGATGAAGGAGATCATGGTCAACTATGCTTCTGGATGCCCAGTTGCAAGTATCTATTGTTTTCCAGAGGATCTGATCAGGAGAGTCAATCAAGGAGGCATTTTCTTGATTGGTTACATTGGCATTTTGATATAGCCTGATGGTACCTTGGTTTTCAATAAACAAAGGTGGTTATCATCAAGATTTGAAACCCTCAAGTCTTGGTCATGTACTGCCATCAAGCTTCAAATGATAAGTTTTTTCTAGGTTAGCTTTGAGTCATTTTTGAATTAGTTTGTTGAGTCAAGTTTCTTTCAGTATTTAGTTTGGTTTTCCGCTATTGACTCCATGCCCAATAGATAAGGCTACTTGGTCTACGGTGTTCTTGGCACCTCCAAGGAGCTACCATCCCCATTGGAGCCAATGTTAGCGTCAGTATTTGCATACTTCCACCAGGGATTAAAACACATTTGCATGTGTATCTTAGGTTTCCTATTCTGAAGAAATTTTCAATCATTCCATTAGGTCATGATATAAAATTATTCCACTGGTGGTTTTCCTTGTTAGCTTTGTGTTTCATTGATGGTAGTGGTCTTTCATCAGTTTTCCCTCATGTGAAACTTGTTGTTTCTCCTCTCTATGATATTTATTCATGAGTCACTTTCTCTTTCAGTCCATATTATTAGATCATAGGGTTGGTCTCATTAGGTTCTAGGGTCTCATCATGGTCAAATTAAAGAGTCAAGTATCAATAAATATCAGCAAGGTCATGAGGAGGTCAATAAACTCAAAGTCACAGCACCTGAGAATATCAAAGAAATGTTTTATTCAGCTTGATATAATTTTCATCTCAAAACCATGTTTTGAGGTGAAAACATGCTACTTTGCCTTTATTATCATATTTATGTAATTTTATGTCATCATATGTAATAAGTCACACTTCAAAAAGCAGCTATATCTGCAAAGTCACCACCCTGCCCTTAGAGAAGTTTTCCACAGCATTTTCAGTGTCAAAACATGTTTTAAGTATGTCCATCAAAAAGAGCCCGCAAAGAGCTTTCCAACGGTATATTACACTCTCAAAACTGACTCTTGGATTGAAATTTACACCTAAGTGAATAAAGCTCCCCTATACCCTAAACCCCACCACTTTTCCCACCTTTCCCTTAAAATTTATTTTATTAAAGTCTAATGTTTTCTTTTATAATCCCCTTTTCCCCTACTCGACGGCTTGATCGTATTCTTAAATTTCTTTGAACTTATAAGAATCCCTGATGAGATTAAATAAAACCACTTCCCCTCATACCCCTTAAACTTGATAATAAATTTTTAAGTTTTATATTATAAATCCCCTACCGATCCAATCCATGTCCCTTTTCCGATCCCAATCGCAACATTTAACATAGCATTCTGATTGACCCTTGTGTTCAGAAAAACTCTGATGTGATTGAATCCGTTCCAATTGGACCCCGCCTGATTATATCCCGACCGTTGATCCCCCTTAAAGATCCAACGACCCATACTCCATCGCTCTATCGCAATCGTTGATTTCATAAAGTGTTACACCCACTCGTGCTACGAAACGTTGATGCGATTGACCCCACCCGATTGCCCCTCCACCGTCGATATGCCCATCCGATTGAATGGCCCACAGCCCGTTGCTCCATCGCAATCGGTGTTTTCCCATAACACCTCGCTCCGCTCCCCTTCCTCTCTGAAATTTCCGATTGCGATTGACCTTCGAGTCCAACCATTAAACCGTTTCTTCCCATTCAAATAAAAGAGCCTTTTCCCTTTGTAAATCTCAAAATTTATTTTATTTTGTTTTATAAAGATTTCCCTCCGTCGCTTATCCCCAATCGCATCGGTGAAATCCCATGTTATAACACTTAGCCTCCCCTCCCAAGCCCCGATTGTGATTTACAATCCCGAGTCCCACCTTAAAGGCCCTCTTCTCTTTCAATGTAAAAATCATTCTTCCCTTTGTAAAAGCGCTGAAACATTTTTATTTGTTTTTTCACCCCATTATCCCTTTGGCTTATCTTTTACCCCTATTTCCATTCTGCCAATCACATCAGAAGTTTTTACGACCTCATTCTAATAACATCTTCCCCTTTCCTCTATACCTCGATTGCAATTACCACATCGCAACGCGTATTTTCAAACGCTCCATTATATGTTGCATCCCCTTCCTCCCCTCCAATTCCGATTGCGATTGCGATTTGGGACCACCTCCTTTCCCTTCGCTCCTTCCACTCAAAATGAGTCTTTTTCTTTGTCGAAGGCATCAATTTCAGTTTTGATGTTTTCAAAGTTCAGTTTTGATGTTTTCAAAGGGTTTCCTTCGACATAAAGAGATTTTCAAAACAAAAAGAAAGGAAAGAGTAAAAGGGCTGAGAAACTAAATATGAAACAGTAAGACATCTTCAGCAATGATTTAAAGGAGATTTATTCTACAGGTTTCTTCTTCTCATTTGTTGGATATAACAGTGAATCTCAAGAGGGTCAAAAATGTATTTATGTTCCTCCCTTTCAGGGGCAGATGGTTAGTCTCTTTCCTATGTTCGGATTTCAGTTATGAGCTGGTAAAACAACTCCTCTTTCTATGGATCTACTTCCCTCATATTTTTTTCTATTTAATGTAATTTTCAGTCATTTGTAAGCAGTCAATAAGTTAGTAAGTAGGGGAATAGTGTGGAAATTAAGGAGGACGCTCTGTGCTCCATTATAACCGTTTTTTACAGGGAATTAATAAGAAATGTAGCTCTGATATGTGGGATCCATGTGGTATGAAATTTAGCATTTGTTCTTTCCTTTGTGTTCATATGTAAAACTATTATGTTCATCATTCATTCATAAGCATATCTGGTTGAATTTTTTCAAGATAGATAGGTAGAATCCATTTTTAATGCTCTGCCTTGGGAAATCATTCAATATTTTATGTTTTCTTCTGTTTGAAAAGGATCCATCTCCTATGCCCTTTTCAGCTCCTCACCAGTCTTTCCATTCCATCATTATTTAAACTTAATTGCTAAAATTTCCTGCCTACCTTGCCACATGAAATACCCTATATCCTTGATTTAATTCCCCAGATTCAAACTATCCCATTTGTTCCATACAACCCTGAAAATTCATTCATCTAAACATTTCCCATTATTAAACCTAGCCTAAAATTAGTTCATAATTGTACTTTTTTTAATATCTTTTCGCGGAGAGAGCCCTCTCTTGACCTTGTAGGGCTAGCTACAAGGCTGAGCGTGGTTTTGATGTTACCCTGATTTGCCTTTCTTCAGCCTAAGGTTCAAATTAGGTGATAACAGTTCCTAATGCTCATGACATAGATTATACCAAGCGATTCTCTTTAGTACTTGATGAAACGACTATCATATGTATTGCTCTACGTGCATCTGAAACACATTTCTTTCTAGATCTTCTAATTGAAGTTAGAGAATTATTATATTTTTTATCATAGTTTCCTTCATTTTTTTTTATCTTTTGTTGATTTTCGAATACCCATTCAAGTCGTAGCTTCTTTTAATTTCCTTGATGTTAAGAGAATTTTCAACAATTGGGCTTGAACTGCCATAGTTTCACCTTTGAAGAATGAATCAATAATGCGATAAACATGATATCGTATAACATGGTCAGATTTTTTTATCTGCATATGTGTAAGTGTCAACATCTTCTAACATCTCATCATCGATATTGATTTCATTTGTACATATTAGAATTAAATGTACATAATAAGTTTACATATTCTATAGATAACTAAATTAATAAATATGTATAATTTCAATAATACACATGAGTTTTTTGTGTAACCAGCTCCAAAAATAGAATAAAAGAGATATCAACGCCTTAGAAATAAGCCACTTCGAGGGGGCAACCTCCAATACATTACATAAATCAACAATTCTTGGATGATACAAATGAAAAAAACCTCCTTCTATATATAGGAGTCCATGGGGCCACAATATAATCCTAGTGGGACCACAAAGTAATCCTAGCTGACCTAACAATAATAATGTAAGGGCACAATAATAACAATATGGGGGTTACAGGGGTACAATAATAACAATAAGGGGGGCTACTCTAACATAATAAGGGGCTAGACTGTTAATATAGGGACTTAACATGCCCCTCTCCTTCAAACAAGTGTTGTCCTCAATGCTTGATTATTTCTTGATGCTTCTGTATAAACTTCTCATCGTCCCATGTGAAATCTTCTACAGGAATGCTCTTCCACTTTCTGAGATACTCTGAAATTGATCGTACTTTTCGATTTCTTGTTTCTATGACTGCTTCATAACTTCTTTCGATGTCATGTTGATCTTCCTGCTATTTCATTAGATTCTACACCAAAGTTGGGTTATCCTTTGAGAGTTGGAGAACTTGTTGTTGATGCTCGATGTGATCTTCCACTAATTTATCATCCATATTTTCTATTATTTGATCCTTCAAACCATCCAACTTAGCCTCCATTTCTTCTTTTATACCATCTATTTCATCTTCAATTGCTCTTCGTAAGATCGAAACGTGTTGCACTTGGTACCGTAATTTTGATATATCATACTGCAAATATTCCTCTTCATGCGTCATAGTATAGCTTTTTGAGGGACTAATGGGTATGGAATTATTTTTTGGAGGCAGAACCCAATACTGATAAAAATTCTAAAATGTGCACTTGGAATCACTTCAATTGCTTTTTCAAACAAACGTTATGCAATTTTAAAAACCAGATACACACCTTTCTCTTGCTTTTGAGGAGCTCGATAATGAAATTGGATTATCTCTGTGACTGCAGCACTTCAATATTTTAATTTCAGTATTAATGTAGCCCTCTAAATTATCTTTTGAATTCCACAGGTCTGACCTGATTTGGATTCTCCAAGACAAAGTTGTGTCCAATCTCCCACAATGACCTAATTATGGACTAGTTCAGTAGAGAAAACTTGTACGACTTGCCACGTGTCACTGTTTCATCCTTTGTCTCTGAAATTGATAGCCAATAAACTGCAGTCCGTGCACTTGCGACCACTTTTTACGTAACTCCAATCCGATGCCCAGAGAGAGAGTTATTGAACTTTTCCCACGATCACCTCTTTGAGATGAAATTCAGGAGCCTAAAAAAGCACTACCCTCCACAGATCATATCTCCAAAAATATTGCGAACCAAGCTATGAAATTTTTTGAAAACTTTCCTCAGGATTTCAGCTTCGCACCATATGAATTTCAGATTCTGAACCTTCGTAGAAAAAAAGTTATAGCGCAAATTCCACGATGACCTGTTTAGGAGCTTGAAAAAAGATGTAACTTCCACAAATCATATCTCCAAAAATATTGCGAACCAAGCTCTGAAATTTTTAGACAATCTTCCTCGGGATTTCGGCTTCGCACCCTAAATATTTTAGCTTCTAAAACTTTGTATAAAACAATTTATAGCGCAAATTCCACGATGACCTGTTTGGAGCAGCGAAACCCTAGAATCCAAAGCTTTGATACCAAATGTTGTGTAACCAGCTCCAAAAATAGAATAAAAGAGATATCAACGCCTTAGAAATAAGCCACTTCGAGGGGGAAACCTCCAATACACTACATAAATCAACAATTCTTGGATGATACAAATGAACAAAACCTCCTTCTATATATAGGAGTCCATGGGGCCACAATATAATCCTAGTGGGACCACAAAGTAATCCTAGCTGACCTAACAATAATAATGTAAGGGCACAATAATAACAATATGGGGGTTGCAGGGGTACAATAATAACAATAAGAGGAGCTACACTAACATAATAAGGGGCTACACTATTAATATAGGGACTTAACATTATATATATATATATATATATACCCAGTGATTCAATTTCTTCACTTGAATTTCTTTCAAAATTTTCACCATCTTCAATCACTGGTTCAATATCTCTTTCACCTTCATTTTCAAAATTTTGTATGTCATCATCATTTTTTGAGGAATATCTCTCTCTGTTTACATTGCAAAATATTTTTCAAATTAGTTCATCAAATAAAAATTAAGTTTCACAATTTACACTAGGAAAATTTTAAATATCAAATTTATAATATTTACATTTACATGTTTCAACTTCTAGTTGAGGTTGATTTTCCCTTTCAATATTTTAGCGTTCTTCTCTATTTTTTTTTAGATATTCAATCCCCTGTTCTCTACGTTGCTCAGGGTCTCCTGTTCGATTATATTTTCTCTTGCAATTCCTTCGATTTCCCATGATAATTGAGTATGAAGCTCAAAAAATTTCCTTCAAAAATTTAGACAACAAATCAATTAAAAAAAAAAAAACTCGTTTTAAAATTTTGCACAAAAGTCATACTTCAACCCAAAACACTTACTTTAAAAAATCCGAGAAAAAAAATTCTTCTAAAAATGCAATGAAGCTCAAAATATTTCCTTCCAAGTCCTGCAAAAAAAATTCATTTAAAAAGTTAGACAAAAACTCATTTTAAAAAATCATTATAAAAAATTTACTTCAACCCAAAACACGTACTCTAAAAAAAATTCACTTCAAAAAATATGTCCAAAAGATGTCCATTGAAAATTAAGCCCAACCTCTTAAAAAATTTCACTTTAAAAAATACCTCCAAAAAATGTCCTTTGGAAATTAAACCCAAAAACCTCTAAAAAAAAAAACCTCCAAACAATGTCCTTTGAAAATTAAGCCCAAAAAGCCTCTAAAAAAATATCACTTTAAAAATAACTCCAAAAAATGTCCTTTGAATATTAAGCCTAAAAATATTCCTTTGGAAATTAAGCCCAAAAAAATTCCAAAAAATGTTTTTTGAAAATTAAGCCCCAAAACCTCTAAAAACAAAATACCTCCAAAAAAATGTCCTTTGAAAATTAAGCCCAAAAAGCATCTAAAAATATATCACATACCTCCAAAAACATGTATCAGATACCTCCAAAAAATGTCCTTTGAATATTAAGCCAAAAAGAGTCCTATGAAAATTAAACCCAAAAAAAGTCCTTTACAAAATCAGAGTAAATGAAGAAATGTGGGAAATTATGCGAAAATATTGATTCCGTTTTCGGCTATTTATATAATCACGAAATGTTTTATGGAGGGGCTTCATCGAATTTTCTTGCCAACATTAAGTCGATTAAAAGTTCGGCCAAACTTTTGTAAAATGTTCGGCCGAACTAACATGCCTGCAATTACGCAGCAGCTCGGCTCTGAACACATTTCTTCAACTTTGGACTGATTAAACTCCATGAAAATTTATGAATTAACTATCGGAAGCAAGAAAAACATTTTCAGAATTCAATCTACTTTCAGGAAATATAAATTTTATGGAATTTCATAAATATTTACTAATTTTATTTAATTTTGCAATAAGATGGGTGCAAACAATTTCTGAAGGTCATTATGATTTAGAGAAATAAATATTCTATATCTTCCAAAATACACGGTAAAAAAATTTGAAAAAATTATAGTGCATTACATTGTTTTGTTGTTTGTAATGAGTAGTTTTTAGATTTTTAGTTTATAACTTATATGTTAAGAAATTTTATGCGAGCCGAAATATATTCACAATATGCAGTTTTTTCATATTGGATCAGTTCAAAAAATTCTATTAATTATGATAAGCATCAGTTGATTTCATAAATATAACGAAACCGAAGTAGACTCTGTTTAGATTGTTGGAACACATTTTGTTTCTCAAAAACACAAAGTTTTCAAAGAATACACCAATGCATTTGAACATGACTTTTTATGAATCCTTTAATTGTTAAATAACACAAACTCAAAGAAATGTTAAGTTGACATATCAAATGTGTATAAAAAAAATTCCAAAAAATAAGTAATATAAAGCTAAGAAAATTTCTGAAAACTTTTCTTTTTATTGTAAAATAAAATTCTAAACAGAAAATTTGTTTTGGCTTGTAGAAAGTTGAGAAAAAAAAATCATAATTGTTTCTCAAAAAACGGAAAAAAGTGTAACCGAGCTTCAAATTTTCACCTATCTTGGTGCTTGTAAATATGCAATTGAGTTGAAAAAAAGGAGCTTTAGCAAGAATATTTTTGGAGAGACTCAATAATGCAATAATATCCTAGTTTATAATAAGCTAAGGGTCCCTTGTTTTGGTGATGTAATTAATCAAATATCTGTTGATAAGTACACTTAAGCATTTCCTTTATATAATTTTCTTGTATGTTTTTAGAAGCTTGGGCCTAATGAAATCCCATGTGCCTTTGTAAAACTCACAGATAAAATACCTGCCAAACTTGGGAGGCTTGGTATCAACAATAACCATCACAATTTTTGCTCACTTATGTAAGGTAAAATAGCGGCCATGGAATAATTTTTTTTCCTTAGATTGCTACTTAAATACATTGTCAATGCAAATCTACATAACCACTTTATGTTCTTCCAACAATGCTTTCAATTAAAAAGCATTGTGGTAGTCGCCAACAAAGTTACAAATAAAAGAATTTATTTGGTTAATAATATCATTCCACCATGTAATGCAACCAATCACCTACATAGTGTGGAAAAAAAGTTTGAAACATACTTAACATTTGGATTGAATTTTGTTCCTTGAAGTTTGTTCTTGGAGGTAGGATAGCTTGAGTAGAAAGCATGACTTTCATAATCTTATTATAAGAGTTCCTCAAGAAATGGAGAGAATTGTATGTTGATGGTTAAAGAAAGTTATATTTTTCCCCTTCAATGTGGAAAAAACAAGAGATTTTCTCTAAAAATATTCTTATACTAACTCTCAAATTATAATTAGAGGAATTTTGAGGTCTAAAATGGGCCTCCTAAGGAAATTATAAAATAAAAATGGAAATTGTTAGACTCCTGTATTTTTTCAGTATCACAAGGTGACTGCCTATTCCTTATATTTGTCATGCTAAAAATAATATTTCATGACTATCATTTATTTTCAGAAAAGAAAAGGAGATCATGGTTATTAGAAGGGTCAAAAGAATCTATCTGCCATTTAAATTTAGTTAAAGAACAAAATATCACTGATTAAGTTTGATGATGAGCTAAATCTCACTGCCTTCAT